>PJEM01003711.1:117280-175188 GCA_004023845.1 Helogale parvula | reverse complement strand
CCCCCCCGTCCCCGCTCACACTCTGTCTCTCTTTCAAAAATAAGCAAACAAAAGAATCTAAGGAGATAGAGCTACTTACTTTACATACTAGCTCATATAATCCTCACATCAGTTCTGAGGAAACAGTTAACCCCAACTTAGAAAGAAGGAAAGGGAGGGTTGGAGAATTCCTAAGATGGAGCATTTAGGCTCCAATTTTTTTTAAACCCTGTTGACAATTCAGTGACTATGCATAATCACTGTGTACCCAGCATAGGCTACAGAAGGCCAAAGCCTGATCCTTCTTTCCCTCCTGCTTAATAACCCCCGTTGGCTCCCCTGTCACTACCAAATGAAAAGCTCTCCAAGGGTTTCCTTCGTACCATTCCACGTTTTATTCCTAAAGTACTTTACTCATTAAATCAGACCCCTGTCCTCCATCTCAGTGGCCAAAGGATATGCTTAAAACAATTCAGGTGATTATTCTGTGGCCTGTACATTTTTTTCTCAGTCGTTTGACTACAAAAATACCCTATCCAGCCTTCGCACTTCCCATTTCATATGTAAATCTACAGTTGAAAGTGTGCGTGTGTCTTTATCAAGCTTAGGCTTTTAACCAGCTATTCAAAATATGTATTTTATTTCCTGTCTGAGCTGCACAAGCAGCATCCTTTCCTCTGCTGGTAGGCAAAAAGCCTACTTCTAGGATGTTAAGTTGTCTCTCCGCAAAAGAAGGACCAAAAGTGAGAATTGGGAGCGAGCAGAACTGGGGAGACTTGTGAAGGGAAAAGAGAAGGCGCACCCTAAGTAAAAAATTTCTTAAAATACATCTGAAGAACTCTTAAAATTTGACCATTAGAAAACGAGCAACACAGTTAAAATGGGGTCAAAAGATCGGAACAGACGGATTACCAAAGAAAAAATCAAGGTGACTAGTAAGTGTATGAAAGACGTTCAACATCATGTGTCGTCACGGGAATTATACATTAAAACAATAAGATACTGGGGCCCCTGCCTGGCTCAGTCAGAAGAGCATGCAACTCTTGATCTCGGGGTTGTGAGTTCAAGCCCTACATTGGGTGTAAAGATGATTTAAACAAATAAAACTAAAAAAATAAATAAATAACATACTGCTACACACCGGGAAGCATGGCCCAAATCCAGAGCACTGACAACACCAAATGCTGCTTAGGACATGGAGCAACAGGAGCTCTCATTCATGTCTGTGGGAATGCAAAATGGTACAGCCATGGAGGAAGACAGCTGGGTGGTGTCTGACAAAAACTACCATATGATCCAGCAGTCACACTCCTTGGTGTTTACCCAAAGCAGCTGGAAACTTATGTTCACACAAAAACCTGACAAAACTTGGAAGCAACTAAGACGTCCTTCAGTAGGTAAATGCATACACGATTTGTGATACACTCATATACCGTGATGTTATTCAGCCACAGAAAGAAACGATCAAGCCACGAAAAGACATGGAAGAATCTTACATGCATATTATACGAAGTGAAAGAAGCCAGCGTGAAAGGGCTGTATATTACATGATTCCAGTTACAGGTGATTCCGGTAAAGGCAAAGCTCTATCAGTGGTTGCCAGGGGTTTAGAGGAAGGGAGTGAGGAATAGGAGAACAGAGGACTTTTAGGGCAGTGAAACTCTTCTGTGAACTATAGAAACTCTTCTATGAACTAAGTTCATAGGGAAACTGATCATTATCAGTCAATAATGATATATTAATATTGGCTTGTAAATGATAACAAATGCCCCCCACACGTAAGATGCTAATAATAGGGGAAACTGGGTTGAGGGGGAGGGTGGCAGCAAGAGGGTGGAGAGAGGACTGTATCTGAGAACTCTCTATACTTTCCATTCAATTTTTTGTAAACCTAAAGCTGCTTTAAAAAATACTTTCCAAAAAAAGTCTATTTTTTTTTAATGCATAAGAATTGCTGACCTTTAAGTCTGACATCGGAGTTCACATCCTCCATATGCAAACAGTCCCTGAGTCTCTTCCAACCCATCTTTCTCCCTTGGGCCAGCTGAATCCAAGTCACCACTTTGCGTCAGCAGCAGCCTCTTTTTCCATTCTCCCAAGCACTAGATTTGACGCCAGTCAATCCCAATCAGCTATTTGAGGTGCAGGGACCTTTGTCATTATCTGATCAAACCACACCAGCAGCCCTTCCATGTTTCCCATTAACCTAGCGTTAGTCTAGACAATCCATCATTCGCAGGGTCCTCCCCACCACCCTCCCCGGCCTCTGCACCCGTGCCCTATCCAGGAACTCACCCAAACTTTTGCAATTCCTCTAACGTGCTCCTGGGCCTTTCCACCAACAGGCTTCCAAGCATGAACCAATGCTACAGCGCACCAGAGAGGGGAGGGAGCCCCATGAATCAGGTCAACCAGACTGTGCTTTCCAGAGGTGAGGCTTGATCTGGACCCTCAGGATGGGTATTAGTTAGCCAAACAGGGAGGGGAAAGTAATGGTGTGAAGTGGGGCCAGGCTCCCTTCGTCTCATTCCGAGACACGAATGTGCAACATGCATACCAGAGCAGAAGATTCTACGTGAGGTAGAGCTCGTTAGTAGGCACTGGCTTTACCCCTTTTAGGCACCTCAATTCACCTTTTTGTACCCCAGTTTCCTGACTGTAAGATGGTGATAATAACAATAGCCACCTCATTAAGCATTGGAAAGATTTAAGAGTTAGTGCATGAAAACCACTAAGTCAGTGTTTCATGCATAGCAAGCCTTTGGTATTAGCTATTACTATTAAGATTACCTGTTGGTCTGTTGCGGAATTTATTATAAATAGACTATAAGACACATTACAGTGCTGCTCGAGGTATACATTGCCTTCAGAATGCCACCCTTGAAAACAGACATGGAAGATCTCCCACAAAATCCCTATATGAAAAAGAAACAAGAAAAATGATACTTTTCACATGTATTTTGTAGTTTGAACTTGGAGATTTTACTGTGTACGGTATAAATTTACTCAGGGAGGACCCAGTCACATGCTGACGGTCTCAAATACAGTCAAATTTGGAGCATATCACTGTATATGCTTTTATAACATAATCAGTTCAGAAATACATGTTTTTAAATAATACTATGTAAACAAAACTGATAATATATTTTACAAATTATCTACCATTTTGCAGAAAGGGAAGTGGACCTGGGGACTGGGACTTGGTAAACCTGAAAGAATATGAAGAATCTAGAAGTTCCAGCGAGCCATCGAATCCAGAATTTTGTCTTTGACAGTGGACCTTAAGAGCACCCTTTTTGGGAGAATTAACTCATCTCCTGGTCTTCTAGACCCATCTACCCCATAATAACCCATCATGAAGTGTTTGTTTAGTAGATTAATAAATATATCCCTCATGTGGAAATGGATGGTTTTCAATACTAATAAATAAAGTTTATACCTCTTTGGAATATAAACATAGTTTTATCATCTTCTAGCCATGTGGGACATTAATAACACTTCTGGAAGTTCAGACCCTAATGTCAGGCCAGGCCTGGAGACCAAGAGCTGACCTGAAAAATCAGATTTGGAAAAATTCACTCCCTCATTCATTATGCTGCTTCAGTAGGGGTACACTCCAAATCAAGACTGGGATGATTACTAGAGTGCCCGGGTGGCATAGTTGGTTAAGCATCTGACACTTGGTCTTGGCTCAGGTCATAATCTTGTAGGTCCTGAGTTCGAGCCCCACATCAGGTTCTATGATGATGGTGTGGAGCTTGCTTGGGATTCTGTCCTTTTCTCTGCCCTTCCCCTGCTTGTTCCTTCTCTCTCCCCCCCCCCCCTTCCTATCAAACTAAATAAACTTCAAAAAAAAAAAAAGATTGGGATGATTACTAATGTTTTTTTCATATAATCCACTAATATTTGAGTGTGGATACTCAGATATTAGTGCTGTTCTTTATGCTTTTCCTGCATTTGTTCAGTGAATAATTATTCCTCCTATAATTGGAAAAAATAAAAATGCAATGTTAAATTCTTCCCATGAATAAAAAAACAAAAACAAAAAAAACTAGAATAGTTCAATTCCTTGTGCATCCACAAGGTGGCCCACTACCACTTTGATTTTTACTTCGCTGATACTTGCCATTGGAAATACAAACCAAAAAATTAGAGTTAAGGAAAGATATCCATTTCAGGCACACTGCTATGCGCAGTGGGATTCTATCCTCAGTAGAAAAGTTTGGCTTATCCACTGCTTTGCCCACTTGGACTTGGCTCTTTGTCCACAGCACTGTCTCCTCAGTCGCAAAAGTAGTTGATAACATTGTTTTAATTTCAAAAGTTATGATTTTTTTATTTTTTTAAGATTTTAAGTAACATTCACACCCAACGTGAGGCTCAAACTCACAACCCGGAGATCAAGAGTCACACGTTCTACTGACTGACCCACTCAGGCACCCTGAAACACTATGATTTTTGAAGCTCCCTTTTAAATATATGTTTCATTAAGTAGAAAGTGGAGTAGAAGCCAGAATTATACAGGGAAAGAATTCAGACTTCTTTCCAATCAACATATTATTTAATTTAATTTTTTTATTTTGAAAGAGAGAATGCGAGCAGGGGAGGGTCAGAGAGAGGTAGAGAAAGAAAATTCCAGGCAGCCTCCAATGTGGGGCTCACACCCTCAAACCATGAGATCATGACCTGAGCCCAAACCAAGAGTTCAGCGCCTAACCGACTGGACCACACAGGCACCCGTCCTATCAACAAATTATTTTAAGTTACATGTTTAAATGACATATTTGGTATCGAACAAAAAGATGTGCTAAAAATTTCTGAGAAGAGGTAAGAAAAACTTCCTAGTGCCCTGGCACATTTTCACAATAATTAGTAAATACATTTCAGATTCAGGAGATAAATTTCCACGTCCTTTCAGAAAACTTCTCCTTGTAAGGAAGGATGTAGTCATCATAACATTGGTCATTCCTCGGCTTCAATGGGACCTCCGTTCCTGTGTTCTCCCATCTTCACGATACCCTTACCTCCTGAGAACGATGGCAAAAATACTGATGTCACCAAAAGAAATGACATTCTTAATCATTTCACTTGGGCTCTGAGGTACTGGTGTTTTTTCCCTTTTCCTTTTTTACAAGTTGTCTTAACCCAAAGCCAGGTCCCGGCGCGCTCGTCCCAGGTGTTCGGCTGCACCTATCTCGTCCGCCCCGACCGGCAGGGCGGAGAATCGGCGTGGGTTCTTCTCCTGAGGGAGGGAGAGAAAAAGGGGGCAGGAGAGGGAGATGCGGAGAGTAAAGACAAAACTCACAGTTTCCGATCAGGCAAAAAAGAGAGAGAGAGCTTTATTGAGAAAACGTCTCTTATAAAGGTTTCAAGGCGGGAAAAACAAAGCAGCTGACCTATGTCAGTTACCAGGTAAACAGAGTCAAATGAATATCAAAGAAAGTGCCCAGACTTGCCTCAAACAATGCTGGGGAGGGGGAGCTAACACTGAATAATCCAAAAAAGGTTTTGATCTTTTATGCACCTTGACCACTCTAAGTCTGGCCCAGCAAGACAGACGCCAAAGTTATTTTGGCAATCTCCAGCTTCCAGATGCAAATCTTGTTTACTGGTTCACTCTCCCGAGAGTGAGAATCCTTGCCTGAGGCAGACAGAAAACATGGCGGCCCAGACAACAAGTAAGATAGAAAATGTTAGGGGCTGGGGCGCCTGGGTGGCTCAGTTGGTTAAGCATCTGACTTCGGTTCAGGTCATGATCCTGTGCTTCCTGGGTGGAGCCCGCCTTCAGGCTCAGTGCTGACCGCTTGGCTCGGAGCCTGAAGGCTGCTTCGGATTCTGTGTGTGTCTCTCTCTCTGCCTCTCCCCTGCTTGCACTCTCTCTCTGTCTCCCTAGAATAAATAAATATTTTAAAAATTTTTTAATAAAAAAGATTACTGAAAATTTAAAAATCTTTAAAAAATGACCCCTTATCATTATGTGATACTTATCTTCTTTCTTTAATGTTTTTTTAAAATTTATCTTTGAGAGAGAGAGAGAGAGACAGCATGAGAAGGAGAGGGTCAGAAAGAGAGGGAGACACAGAATCGGAAGACAGACTCCAAGCTCTGAGCTAGCTGTCAGCACAGAGCCTGACATGGGGCTCCAACCATGAGCCGTGAGATCATGACCTGAGCCAAAGTCGGATGCTTAACCGACTGAGCCATCTCGGTAACCCTGTGATACTTATCCTTATCCCTGATAATTTTCCTTGCTCTAGAATCTGCTTTGTCTGGAATTAATATAGCTACTTCCACACTCTTCTACTTAGTATCAGCCTGGTATTGATTTCCACACTCTTTCACTATTAATCGATTCTTGTAGACAACATATAATTGGATCATTTTTGTTTTTTGGTCACTCTGACAATCTTGGCTTTTAATTGGTGAACTTAAACTATTGACGTCTAAAGTGATTTTTTATACTATTGGATTAACATCTACTGTATCATTCGATAGTTTCTATTCATTGCACCTGTTCTTTATTCCTATTTTGTATCCCTTTTTTTTCTGCCACTAGTGGTTTTAACTAAACATTTAATAGGATTCCCTTTTCTTTCTTTAGCCTATCTATTATACTTCTTTAAAATATTTTTTAGCGATTTCCCGGGAACTTGTAACAGACATTTACAACTAATCCAAGTCTACTTTCAAATAACACTAAATTGCTTCACAGACAATACAAGTCCTTCATAATGACAAAACATCCATAATTCCTCCCTCCTGTCTGTGAATTATCGATATTAATCATTTTGAACTGCTTAAAAGCGTACAGTTGAACAAAATAAAATGGCTGCATTAATCCTTCAGGGAGGTTCGATTTTTAACAAGCAATTTTTTTTTCCTTCTGCAACCACTTTTCCTTCTTAGCCTTTTGTTTTAAGGACTGAGTACCACCCTGAAGATGAGTAATAAGGCTTGAAATACCTACACAATTCCTGTCAAAATAGATTAGATCCTGTATTTTCCTATAAAACCTTCTAGCCCCTTCCTCCAGAGGGGCTTGCAGTGTTTGAAAACCAGGTCTGCTGCAGCTTTCTTTGCCTGGAAAAGTAATAAAGCTATTTTCCTCATTGTCCCAAATTCTGTGTTCTCTGGTGTATTTTGGCTCTGAAGCATGAAGCATGGAGGTCAACTTTGACAATTTTACTTATACATAAATATGTATATATAATCAAATACAGTGTTGCTATTATATTTTGAACAATTTTTTGTTTGATCAATTAAGAATAAGAAAAATAAGGGGCACAGTCTATAGAGACTATTGATCTTCGGATTGTGAGTTCGAGCCCTACTTTGGGTGTAGAGATTACTTAAAGATAAAATCTTTAGGAGAGCGCCTGTGTGGCTCAGTTGGTTAAGTATCTGGCTTCAGTTCAGGTTATGATATCATGGTTTGTGGGTTCGAGCCCACATCAGAGTCTGGAGCCTGGAGCCCACTTTGGATTCTGTGTCACCCTCTCTCTCTCTCACTGCCCCTCCCCTGCTCGTACTCTGTCTCATTCTGTCTCTCAAAAATAAATAAATGTTAAAAAAAATTGTGTTAATAAAATAAGATGTTAGGGGCTCAGTTGGTTAAGCTTCTGACTCCTGATGTCAGCTCAGGTCATAATCTCATGGTCTGTGTGTTAGAGCCCCACGAGGATTTTCTCTCTCCCTCTCTCTCTGCTTCTCCCCCACTCACATGCTCATGCGCTCTCTCTTTCTCTCTGTCTCGCAAGAATAAACTAAACTTTAAAACATAACATAAAATATAAAAATAAATACATAACATAAAAAGAATAAGAAAAACTAAAGATTTTACTTACCTTATTCTTTCTCTAATGCTTTTCCTTTTTCTATGCATATCCAAGTTCCTGGCCTGTATCATTTTCTTTCTTCTTTCTCTTTAAAGAACTTCTTGTACTATTTTTTGCAAAGCAAGTCTACTGACAAATTTCTTCAATATTTATCTTTCTGAGCAAGTCTTTGGTTCTCCTACACTTTTGAAGGATAATTTCACAGGATACAGAATTCTAGGTTGGTGGTTCATTCCTTCTAACACTTTAAATATTTTGCTCTGCTCTTTTCTAGCTTGTTTCCGAGGAGAAACTGGATGTAGTTCTTACCTTTGCTCCTGTATAGGTGAGGGCATTTTTATCTCACGTTTCTTTAAAAAATTTTTGTTTGTCTTTACTTTTTTGCAGTTTGAAGATGATCTGCCTAGGCCTAGTTCTCTTGACATTTATCTTATCTGGTGTTCTTGCCACTACCTGGATCTGTGGGTTCATGTCTGACATTAATTTGGGGAACTTTCTGGTCATTATTGCTTCAAATATTTCTTCTTCTTCTTTTTTTTTTAAATAAATGTGTTTTTTAAAATTAGTTTTCAGAGACAGAGAGTGCACATGAGTGGGTGAAAAGCAAAAAGAGATTGAGAGAGAGATCCCAAGCAAGCTCCAGGCTGTCAGCATAGAGCTCTACTCAGGGTTCAATCCCACCAACCATGAGATCATGATCTGGGCCAAAATCAAGAGTTGGATGCTTAATTGACCAAGTCATCCAGCTGCCCCTGCTTCAAATATTTCTTCTGTTTCTCTGTTATCTTCTCTGAGAGATCCATGATGCATATGTTACATCTTCCGTGATTGCCCCATTGTGTATCGGATATTCTGTTCCAATTTTTTCCATCCTCTTTCCTCTTTGCATTTCAGCTTTTAGTTTGTATAGACATATCCTCAAGCTTAGCCCATCAAAGGCGTTCATATCTGCTACAGTTGATTTTTTTTTCTTTTAGCTCTAGAATTTCTTTTTTATTTTTTCTTACAATCCCCATCTCTCTAATTACATGTGCACCTGTTCTTGCATGCTGTCTACTTTCTCCACTAGAGCCCTTACATATTAATCTTAGTTGTCTGAAATTCACGGTCAGATAATTCCAACATCCCTGCCATATCTAGGTCTGGTTCTAACAGCTGCTCTCTCTTCATACTGTGTTTTCTGTCCTTTAGTATACCCTGTAATTTTTTTGTTGGAAGTCAGACATGATACACTGAATAAAAGAAACTGTTGGAAGTGGGCCAAGCCCCATATCAGGCTCTGTGCTGATAGCTCAGAGCCTGGAACCTGCTTCAGATTCTGTATCTCCCTCTTTCTCTGCCCCTTCCCCACTCTCTCGCTCTCTTAAAAATAAACATTCTTAAAAATTCAAAAAAAATTCAACTGAGTAACTTTCATCCTTTTTTATTTTTATTTTTTTAAAGTAAGCTCTATGCTCCATGTGGGGCTTAAACTCACAACCCCGAGATCAAGAATTGCATACTTGGGGCACCTGGGTGCCTCGGTCAGTTGGGCATCTGACTCTTGATTTCCGCTCAGGTCATGATCTCACTGTTCGTGGGACAGAGCCCCATGTCTAGCTCTGCGCTGACAGTGTGGAACCTGCTTAAGATTTTCTCTCTGCCCTCCCTCACTTGCACCCTCTCTCTCAAAACAAATAAACATTTAAAAAAAAGTTGCATGCTCTAAAAACTGAGCCAGCCAGATGTCCCTCAAATAAGTGACTTTTAGAAGTCTTATTGGATTTATTCAATAATTCATGAATCAGGTAGCATCTGATCTAGCAAATAGAAAAGAGTTCCAAGAAGCTGTACAGAATGAAATAATTTTATAGGTAGGATGGAGCGGTAACAAAGAACTTATACTGGGCAAAAAAGCAAGTTGGTTAGTAGAAGGGTCTCTGACCTAACTAGAGCGAGTAGGCAATTCCTGATGACCTGGTTTACTGTATCATTTCTGGTACAAAACCATAATTGGGTTAAGTCTTGGTTTGGTGACCTGGGGCTTGGCATAAGTGACTCCATTTGGGGCCTGTTGTCTTATCTTTAACATGAGAAAACAGTGAAGTAAGTTAGATTTCTTCTTTAAATGACATTGGAATACTTACCATTGTAGCAAAACTATTTTGTAAATCGATGTATCGATTTTAATGTTTTCCTATTATAGTTAAAAAAAAACCTCTGACTTGAAAAATACAATTAATATACTCATAGCGTTAATATTAGTTACTTTGTTAAGAACTTGCCCCTTTTTGTCTCATTTGATTTCACATATGCCAGACTATTCTGATTCCTCTAGCAATATACATAATGTAATTCATCAGTACCAAAATATAAATTTTAATATATAGAGAAATTAAATTAGCTTCCTTGCAGGAGCAGAATGAATAAGAGATTTATACTAAATCTGTTATCTTAAAAATAAGTTGTATTTGGATGTCAAAAGAATTTTGATGTAAAGTTTGCCTACATTCTAAAAACTTTACTTAACTGCTCTAAATTTTTGAAGAAGTCTTATTAAAAATATGAAAAGAAAGGGATCAAATTTCATACATATCCCTTGAGCTTTGCTTAGAAGATTAAGCAGCTTTTAATGCAATGGAAGCATGTGGTTTGAAATGGAGCAGTTTTAATAAAATGGAAGCATTTTGGTTTGAAAAACAGTAGAAGGTAAACTTTTATTTTAATGTTTTATTTTATTTTTTGAGAGAGAGAGACAGCATGAGCAGGGAGGATCAGAAAGAGAGAAAGACACAGAATCTGAAAACAGTCTCCAGGTTCTGAGCGAGCTAGCAGTCAGCACAGAGCCTGACACAAGGCTCGAACCCCCAAACTGCGAAATCATGACCTGAGCCAAAACTAGACGCTCAACCGACTGAGCCACCCAGGCGCCCCAGAAGGTAAACTCTTAACGGTTAATGAGTAAGGTAAATAGATACAAAGAATAATTTAATCCTTGCACTAAAGTATTTCCTTCCACCCTCCTCAAAACAAAAACCCAGGAGATTTCTTGCTTGTCTTTCCATTGTGATTTCCTGGCTCTCCTCTCAAATCACCATTATTCAGTGTTTTGAGTTCCATCGCCAGACTTGCCCTCCCACATCCTGGCAATAAGTAGGGACTAAAGCCACCATGATGACCTCATATTTAACTAAAGCAAACCTTGCAAGACTTCCTTTGTGTTTGTTTACATTATAATGTAGACATCATTATTACTTTTATTTTTGAAGAGAATGAGAATATTTCCTTTGTGGTACTTGGCAATTAAGAAAGTATGAATCACATAGGGTCATGAATTTGTCCTCTACCTGCCTTAAATCTAAACAACGAGATAAGAAATTACCTCAATTATTAAATGATTTCTTTAAAATAGCATTAGCTATTGTTATAAAGCAAAATAACAGGCCCCAAATGAAGCCCCACATCGCAAAACCAAGACTTAATTTAATTACAGTTTTGGCTCTCGAACAAATGGAATCTTCAACCAGTTCATCAGGAATCACCTGATCAGCACTGGTTAGATCATCTGCCTGATAGATCCCTGCCATCCCCTAAAGGAAATTGACCTTGTAATAACCAACCTGCTCTTTTTGTCCAGTATCGCTTCCTTGTTCCTGCTCCCTTCTGCCTCTGAGAGTCTTTCATTTTGTAGTTCCTCAAAGCTTTCCGTCTCAAACATTGTTTGCTGCCTGATTTGAATTGAGTTTTGCTTAAGAAAACCCTTAAAATGTTTGATATGCCTCTGTTTATCTTCAACCACTATCAAGTTTATAAAATTATTTGCCTTCATGACTCCAGGGAAAATAAAAGGCAGGCATTATGGTTCATGGAGACAGCAAAAGTAGCATGTGGATGAAAAAGACCATCGCTGAAGAAGTCTTGAGTGTGACCAAATATTCAACAAAATGCACAATCTTTTTCATCCACCTCAGTGTTTATCACAGTGCATTTTCCCAGCAGCTCATTGCATTGTGGCAAGATTATGAAAATTCTGACACCTTGTTCATGTTTGTGATTATTTTGTAGGTTTCTGCATAATCTCTGTAACTTCAACAATCCCTCTTCCCATCTTCTGTGCATAATCCCTTCTAGCCTGTTATGATCTTCACCATCTTAAGAAGGAACGCCGGCAAGAGAAGATAAAATAAAGGGCCAGCCAGATGTCCAGGGCCACAGACTCCCCTTGCATTCTTTTGGCTTCTGCAATCTTGCTTGCCTCTTCCATCAGGCAACTGCTGGGGTAGCACAACTCACAGTGCCCCCTCATACAGCTTATAGAATGTTTCCAAGTACCTGGGAGCTAACCAGGCATAAAAGAAGGCCCACACCAGGGCTCGGGGCTCAGCCTTTGCAGGTGACTCTGCTGGGCCAGCTTCAGTGGGAAATAAACGTTTTTTTCTGATTCCCTGGTGTGTATTGCTTGTCTCTTCCTGCGAACTGAGTATTTGCTGTAACAATCTCACTTACATAGTTACTGCTTGATGCCGGGCACAGAGTTGTTACTTAAATGTTTGCTGAATGGGGCACCTCAGGGGCTTAGTCAGTTAAGCATCTGACTTCGGCTCAGATCATGATCTCATGGTTTGAGAGTTTGAGCCCTGCATGGGGCTCTGTGCCGACAGCTCAGAACTTTCTTCAGATCCTCCATCTCTCGGCTCTGTCTGCTCCTCCCCCGATCTCTCTCTCTCAAAAATAAATAAACCTTTAACAATATTTTTTAAATGAACGAATGAAACAAAAAAATACATTGTTTAAAATGTAAATTGTTTACAATGTAAATAAATTGTTTCCATCTGCAGCAATGATATGCATCATATTGTTACCCTCTCACTCTCATTTATTACAAATGTCATATAGCCCTACCATAACAGCAAAAAAATGTTTAAAAATAATATTTAAAAGAACAAATTTGTTTGACTATGTTATACATGCACATGGTATAAAATTAGAAAGGTACAAATTTTATAGAGTGAAAAGTATCACCACCACTCTCTGGCCTCTGGCTACCAAATTTTCCTTTTTCCAAGTCATCACGATTACCAGTTTCAAAAAGATCTCTCTCTCTCTTTTTTAAGTAGGCTCCACACCCAACATGTGGCTTGAACTCATGGCATCCCCAAGAAGATCTTAATGAGCAACTGAATTACCAAACTTTTCTCCCCAAAATGCATGTTCTCCGCATATCTGCAACGAGAAAGGGACAGCTAATGTTACTGATTTTTTTCATGCCTCCACGAGATGGGTATTCCAAAACTTTTCTAATAACGTAAGCTATAACACAGTTGCATAACATCCATAGAAATGAGTCAATGAGATGCTATCGTTAAAGTTTCCAATGTGGAAAGGCAAGGAATTTATTGGGGTAGAATCTTTGTGTTTCTTTGCTTCTGAAACTATTTAATCAAAGGCTCCCTTCCCCCCCAAACTTGACCAATCAGGTTCACGGTGGAATGTACCTTATTAGAACCTGGGTGGCTCAGTCCGTCCATTAAGCAAGTCTGAGTTGGGCTCAGGTCATGATCTCACAGTTTGTGAGTTCAAGCCCTGCATCGGGTGATGTGCTGACAGCTCAGAGCCTGGAGCCTGCTTCAGATTCTGTGACTCCCTCTCTCTCTGCCCTCCCCCACTGGTGCTCTGCCCCTCTCTCTCTCTCTCTCTCAAAAATAAATAAACGTTAAAAAAAAAACTGTATGCTGACATTTTCCTTTCCACCTGCATTCAGCACAAGGTGGTTCGCCTTTGAATCAAAGGTAGTAGCAGTTGACTATGCATATATTTTCTACATTGTGCTGTTTTCTAAGGAGTCACGTGCTGTGGGGGAAAGAACCAAAAAGGCTGTTTTCCCAGTCTTGTGAAATGAACAGCCATCCTCACTGATAGGCAAAAATCAGCCTTCACTACCTTGCTGAATGTTATGAAAAGTCTCCAGCAGTTCAATACTTCAAATGTCTTTTCTTCTTTCAAAAGATAAACAGAATCTAGAAGATAAAGCATGTGCATGTGGCGGGAATGCTCTGAGTAAAATAGAACTGGGTGATGGGTAGCTAAATCCTTTTTAAAAATTTTGTACACTATTTAAATGAAAAGGCCGAAAGTTACATACTGGTGTGAAGGCGACCATGAATCAGTTAACGGACCTCAGAGAACAGCAAAAATGAAATCCATCCACCTGTAGGTTGACCAATTTAGACAAATCAATAATCAAGTGTGCTTTTCTAGAGCTTTCAGTAAAAAACTTTCTTTGAACAGCCACAAAAATTCACACAAAAAACATTACCAAAAGTTTAATAAGGGACGGTAACTTTATTTGTATGTTATTTTAAAAAATACTTAATATTTACCCAAAATATGGGCTATCAGGTTTAAACAACTGGCTATTTAGGAAAAAATAAAATTAGCTCCATACTTCATAGCACACACAAAATGAATTCTATCTGGATAAAATATTTAAAGGTAAAAAGGAGGCACCTGGGTGGCTCAGTGGGCTGAGTGTCAGACGTCTGCTCAGGTCATGATCTCATGGGTTTGTGGGTTCAAGCCTCATGTCGGGCTCAGTGCTGTCAGGGCAGAGTCGGCTTTGGATCCTCTGTCCCCCTCCCTGCCCCTCCCCTGCTCACACTCTCTCTCAAAAATAAATAAACATTAAAAAAACAAATGTAAAAAAAAAAAAAAGGTAAGTCTTTACATGTAAAACAAAATACTGTAAAAGTAATATAAATTATAGGCAAAATGTAGCCATAAATTATAAGTAAAAGTTTCTTAGTGTGTATTAGGTTTATAGATATTTATAAAACTTTTTGGGATGCTCCATACATAAAACTACAAAGGAAAACATTGTTTCATTTGACTACATAAAACTTCTGAATGGAAACAAAATCCTTTATCACGTGTAAATAACCTGTGACAAACTGGGGAAAATAACATCGTTGAAGGAACTTTCTAGGCCCAGGATGACGGGGGCCAGTCCCCCCCAGACTTCCACGTCAGCAAAGCGAAACTTAAATGCCTTTCATTTCCCTGTAAAGGATCCTAGTGTCCACCATGAAGTCTATTGTCTGGGCCCCTTCCTTCATTTTGACCTGGGGCTCCTGGGGGCCTAGTTGGATAGAGCCCGGGCTTTCCTTTCAAAGTCCACTCGGGCCAGTCAGATCAGGTCAGCGTTGGGTGTTTTGGGTTGGTAGCCGCTGGGTGGAGCAGAAGTTTCCGGTTTTCCCTTCTAGCAGCTGGGGCATTCATTTTTCCAGGGTCCAAATTCTTTACAGTAGGCACGTTTATCCCACCCCAGTGGTGCCCTTCTTTTGTGTTCTTGAATCCCTGAGGTTTCTCTGGAGGTCCATCTGGAGGGGGCGGTTGCCCCAAGGCTGTGGCCAGAGAGCTGCCTTTTCTTTCATTCTTTGACCCGCCTCCTTTCTGGCAACTCCATCCTGATTTACAAAAACCTTATTGGCGATTTCCAGTAGTTCGGTGGTGTTTTTTCCAGCAAATCCTTCCAATTTTTGAACCTTCTGTCTAATGTCTCTTTGGGCCTGGCCCATGAAGGCAGCATTGACCGTGCACTGGTTTTTGGGGGTCTCTGGGTCGAACAGCATGTCAACTCTGAAGGCTTTACATTATCTTTCATGGAAGTCGGATGGACTGTCTTCTGGCTTTTGTAGGACCTCAGACACCTTTGCCATCTTGGTGGGCTTATGGGCCCCTGTTTTTACCCCTTGGAAGAAGGCAAGTCAGTATCTTTCCAATCAGGCCCTTTCCACTTCTGTGTTGTTTTGTAGCAATCTAGTCCAAGGCTGGACTCTAGTCCGGGGCTCTCCTTCGGGCATAGCCTCCCCATTGTGCATCTGGTACCTGAGTCTGGAGACATTTTCTGGCTTCGGTGAGATTCGTCGGCATTCTTCCGTGTCGAAAAGGGTGAGCAGAAGCTGCTTAGAGTCGACCCAGGCAGGCAGTGAGTTTGGAATATGGATTCCAGGAGACCTATCATTGCCTGAGGCTTCTCACAATCTTAGGGGTGTGGTGTTCCCAGCTGAGGAGTCAGTAGTGGAGAAGAGTTGGTAGTGGAAAACCGATCCCCCTCTTGTAGAGCCCCATCGGGGTCTATTCTCTGGGGATCTTTAGTCTCCCACAGTGGCATCTGCATTGCCGTTGGGGGCCTTGGACCTTGAGCCACAGATCTAAGGCATCTTCCTACCAGTTCAGTTGGGTAGGATTGGGGCGGACTGGCCACTGTTGGAGGCGAAACTGTTGGGTGGACAGTGAGACAGGCGAGGTTCCCCTCCCTAGACTGATGCGGTCCGGGGGTCATTCGGTGGCAGAAATGGAAGGACTTCTTCTGAATTTTCTTGAAGGATGGGGGGCGTTTGTTTCTCTCTTGTGAGATCTTCTTCTCAACTCAAGCTGCTAAGACCCTACATCGTCCCTTACTATTTACGCGGAACTGGAGCCAAGGAGGCTGGACTTGGGCTATTTCCAGTCACTGATTCCTGTATGGGAATCCATCTGGATGGTCAGGGTCTCCGGTAACTACTTTACAGACAGCTCAGGCTGTTCGGACATCCAGGGGGCCCTCAGGGAGCCAGGCTACACCGAACATAGGCCATTCTCATTCACAGAGTATGTTTAATTTCCTGGGGGTCAATTTGACCCCACAGTCACCGGAAAACCTCTTTTTAAAATTCATTTTTAAAGGAAATTTTTTTAATGTTCATCTATTTTATTTATTTTTTTTTTTTGAGACAGAGAGAGACACAGAGTGGGAGTGGGGAAGGGGCAGAGACAGAGGGAGACGCAGAATCCAAAGCAGGCTCCAGGCTCTGAGCTGTCAGCACAAAGCCCAATGCTAGACCCAAACTCATGAACTGCGAGATCATGACCTGAGCCAAAGACCGATGCGTAACTGACTGAGCCACCCAGGTGCCCCTAAAACTCTTAATCATACACACCAACATAGTTGGGTTTGAGGAATTTCCCTCATCCTGGTATGGTCGATGGGCCCTCCCAATTTTCAGTGTGGCAGGACAAACATGATAGCAGAGGTTATTTTGCCTGCTTGGCTACTCCCGTCTCAGGGATTCGATGCCTCTTAGCTTTGCCAGGTCAGTATAAACCCCCAGCTGGTGTCAGGCCCCTGGGGACCTGATTCTGCCTTGAGCTGTATGAGGTCATCATGGAATCACAGGGTAGGACCCACTCAGGCTCCGTAGCCAAGTCCGTGGAGCAGGGGCACTCACATACACATTCAGACAGATTGCAGCTTCCGCCCAGGACTTCCCTGTCCTATGTGGTGACTATGTCACTCGGCGTGTGATCAAGCTCCCCTTCTGCCTCGGTGTGAAATCCTCAGGGACCCTTACCGATCTGACGTCCTGGGACGGGCCTTCCCTGTTCGCCCTGGAGCCCATTCGGGGGCAGCTTTGGCCGACTATGGTTGAGCCAACAAAGTCACTTCCAAAAGCTGAGCCCCGGGCCCTGATGCGGCCCTTCATGTGTGCCTGGCTAGCTTCCCGGTACATGGAAACATTCCACTGGCTGCCCAGGGAGGTGGCGGAAGGGGGGCACTATTGGTTGTGGTTGTACCCGGGTCGGCAGCTGGCTGATGCAGGAGGCAAGCAAGATTCCAGAAGCCAAAAGCTTGCAAGGGGAGTATTGAGCATGGACATCTGGCTGGCCCTTTTTTTTTAAAATCTCCTTTTGCCGGCTTTCCTTCTCAGGGAGATCACGTGAAGACACCAGAGACACAGTCATCTACAAGGCAAGGGGAGAAGCCTGTTGCCACATTGGTCCTCAGACCTCCAGTCTTCATAACTGTGAGCACCTAAACTTCTGTTGTTTAGGCCACCCCGTCTGCGGTGCTTTGTTGTGGTGTCATCCCCATAATAAAAAGAACGTAAATTCAGCGGTGCCTGGGTGGCTTAGTCGGTTAAATGTCTGGCTCTTGACTCCGGCTCAGGTCAGGATCTCACAGTTCCTGGGTTCTAGCCTCACGTCGGGCTCATGCAGGCAGCATAGAGCCTGCTTGTGGTTCTCTCTCCCTCCTGCTCTGTCCCTCCCCCACCCCTGCATGTTGTCTCTCTCTCAACTAAACAAATAAACTTAAAAAAGAAAAGGAATGCAAATTCAAACAGCAATTACAACTCTCAGATTGGGGAAAAAAATAAAACTATATTGGTCCATGTTGGTACAATAGTCATACATTGCTAGCAGTTGTATAAATTGGTATTCCCTTTGGAAGGACATTTTCAAAAATGAGAATTAGGAATCTTAAGCAGTGAATACACTTTCACTCACCAATTATGCTTCTGAGAATGAATCTTATGGAAATTATCAGTGTTATACAGAGACAGTCATAAAAGCCTACTTTAAGCATGTGAAAAATCATAAACCTCCTAGATAACAAAAATTAAAGGATTAGTTTAAGACCTATTAACTCCTGAAGCTCTAATATTAAGTAGTTATTACATGTTATATTTGCAGATGAATTAGAGACATGTAATGTTAAAGGTATTAGTTTGTTTTGTGAGCAGTTTCAAATATAAAAAAATAATAATATTTTGAAAGTGATGATGTCTTGACAGACTTGTTTTATTTTTTTAATGTGTATTTCATTTTGAGAGAGAGACAGAATGCAAGCAGCGGAGGGGCAGAGAGAGAGGGAGACACAGAATCGGAAACAGGCTCCAGGCTCTGAGCTGTCAGCACAGAGCCTGATGCAGGGCTCGAACTCACCAACCGCAAGATCATGGCCTGAATCGAAGTCAGAGGCTTAACCAGCTGAGCCACGCAGGTGTCCCCTTTGATTATTTTTAAAGCAATAACACATTACAGATCCAACTGGAAGATCTTTGTGCCCCTCTTTAACGGTAGTTTTCTTCTACGTCCATCTTCACGTCCTAGAAGGTAACTGTTCTTAAAAATTAATTTCACTCAACCTTTTATTTTCAAGAGCCATTCATTTTATATCTTGTGACTCTAGCCTATCCCTCCCAATCACAACATAGTATTCCGTTATATGGATACACTGTAATAGAAATTTGTCTCTTGGGTTTTTCCAATGTTTTTCCTGCCACACGCACAAGGCTGCAGTAAATGTCCTTGCACATATCTCCACGGGCACGTTTGTGAGGTTTACATTTAAGATCTGAATTGGAGGACACTAAATACATGCGTCCTTAACTCCCCGAGGTATCGCCTCCGTGCCTTCCAAAGTGGTGGTGGTTAAATTACCCTCCCACTGTGTGTCAGTTAGTTTTTGCTTTATAACAAATCATTCTTGAACTCAGTGGCTTAAACACCAAATATCTGTTATTTCTCCTGATTCTTTGGGCAGCCAGGCCTTCTGGACCGGTGAGCTTGGCTCAGACTGGATTTTCTAGAATGGCCCGACTTGTATGTCCAGGTCCTCACCCCTGACGGCTGGGCACCCAGAAAAGCTTAAGCCATGCTCCAAATGGCCTCTCATCATTCAGAAGACTAGCTCCAGCTCATTCACATGAAACCAGATCTTTCTGGCAATAAGAAAGATCAAGCCCTCACGGACAGAAGCTTTCCAATCCTCTGCTTTCACCATGTTTACGAACGTGCCATTGGCCAAAGCAAGTCACATGGGCAGGCGGGATTCAAGGAGTGGAGAAATATACTGCACCATTCCATGGACGGAGTGATGAAGTTATATTGCAGAGGGGCATGCATACAGGAATGGGAGAACTATGTGGCCATTTTTAATGATCTACTATACACTAGCAGTGGTTGGAAGTTACCGATTCCCTACATTCTTGACAGCACCTGGTGTTATGTGATTTTTAAAAAAATTTTTGCCAATCTTAAAAAGATAAAGCAGCATGTCATTATTGTTTTCATTTTAATTTACATTTCTCTGATTATTAGTAGGGTGGTACATCGTTTCATGTAATCATTGGCATAGCACCCATGTTTTAAAACAACACACACACAAACAGAAAAATGGTTGGAAGAATCTATATAGGAATAGTTCAATTTGGGGAATGGAATTATAGATTATTTTTATGTGCTCTTATCCTTATTTTCTTTTCCTTAAGATTTTCTTTTTTCTTTTATTTAAAATTTATTTTGAGAAAGAGAGAGAGCAGGAGAGGGGCAGAAAGAGAGGGAAATAGAGACTCCCAAGCAGGCTCTGTGCTGTCAGCGCACAACTCCATTTGGGGCTTGAGCTCATGAATCAGGAGATCATAACCTGTGCCAAAATCAAGAGTTGGACACTTAACTGACTGAAGCACCCAGGTGTCCCCAAAGATTTTATTTTTAACTAATCTCTGTACCCAATGTGGGGCTTGAACTCACAGCCCCAAGATCAAGAGTCACACATTCCACCAACTGAGTCAGGTGCTCCTCTTCTCTGTCTTTTCTTTTTTTTTTAATTATTTTTTAAAAAAAATTTTAAGTTTACATATTTATTTTAGAGAGAGCGAGCTCATGAGGGAGGGGCAGGAAAGGGGAATCCAAAGCAGGCTCCAAGCTGTCAGCACAGGGCCTGATGCAGCCCTCAAACTCATGAACCATGAGATCATGACTGGAGCCAAAATCAAGAGTCAGATGCTTAACCAACTGAGCCACCCAGGCACCCCAACTTGTCTGTATTTTCTAAAGTGAACATTCCTGACCATTCGAAAGAGGTTAAGAAAGTGAGTTTACATGTCAAAATATTTTAGTAAAATCCTCAATGAATATCAACTAGGTGTACTTCAATTCAGTTCTCACACTTAACCCCTCAGAGTTAGCATCAGACTCTACAAATAAAGGACTCCGTCTCCACAAGACTGCCCTCATTTCATATGCCCGCCCCAAGTAGGGTTCCCAGGAAGCCTAGTCAGGTTCCACTTGCACTTCTGACCTACTGTCTATATGGATCTGGGAGTTCCCATCACCCCCTCAGGTTTGATGATTTATTAGATCAACTCCTAAAACTCAGGAAGGTGCTATACGTATGATTACAGTTTTGTTATATAAGATTCAGATAAGATGAGATCTGGGAGGGAACACAGAACTTCCTCACTGGCTCCTTGTAGAATCAGGGCACATCACCATCTCTGCATATCAATTTGTTCACCCACCAGGAAGCCCCAGTGAGTTTCTGTGGCCACAGTTCTTCTTGGGATTTCATTATGGAGGCATGGCTAGTTTCATCACTGGAGGTCAGAGGGTTGGGCTGATATCAAAATCCCAACCCTCTAATCAAGTGGTGGTCTTTCTGGTGACCCTTCCCCAACCTGAAGCCATCGAGGGACCATTAGCCAAAGACACCTCATTAACCAAAGATAATCATGTCACTTAGGAAATTCCAAAGGTTTCAGAAGCTCTGGGCCAGGAACTCGGGTCAAACACGAGACACATTATTTATTACACAACATAAAATATATCACATTAGTCCAAAAAATATGTGAGTAACCAAAATTAAAATTGCCTAGTGAAAAAAACAGTGGTTGAATTTAAAAATGTCTCATACCTAGTTTCACAAAACCTTTCTTGTGCCAGACAGAATAATATGGAATAGATTTCAATAACACAGAACTGTGGCCCTTCTGCTGTTGTTTTCTTTAGGGAAACTCTAATTTGGGGCATGAACTCATGACCCCATGATCAAGTGTCACATGCTCTATTGACCAAACCAGCCAGGCGCCCCCTTCTGATTCTAATCCCTGTGACTCTTAAGTAAGTCTTCCATTTCTAGTCCTTCAATAACATTTACATCCCATGGGGCACCTGGACAGCTCAGTCAGTTGAGCATCCAATTCTTGGTTTCAGCTCAGGTCATGCTCTCACAGTTTGTGAGTTCCAGCCTCACGTCAGGTACTGCACTGACGGCACGGTTCTCCAAAGGGTGTCATTGAGGCACAGCCTTCCATAAATGATAGAAAGATTGGGACGGTCTGAGATTCCCCTTAAAAAGTCACACACACAATAGCATATTAAACGCCAAAAAGCTTGGTGGCACCTGGCCGGTTCAAATCGGTAGAGCGCGTGACTCTTGATCTCAGAGTCCTTAGTTCAAACTCCATGTTGGGAGCAGAGATTACTTAATATTTAAACGTTAAATAAATGAAGACTGGGGCACCTGGGTGGCTCAGTCAGTTGAGCATCCGACTTTAGCTCAGGTCACGAACTCATGGTTCGTGGGTTTGAGCCCCGCGTCGGGCTCTGTGCTGGCAGTTCAGAGCCTGGAGCCTGCTTCAGATTCTGTGTCTTCCTCTCTCTGTGCCCCTCCCCTGCTCGTGATCTGTTTATTTCTCAATAATAAATACACATAAAAAATAAATAATAATAATAAAAAGACTGAAAAGTTCATTCCTTTACCCAGATATTCTTTGTTAGATGTCTACTATTTCCCAGGCACCTTGCTAGGCTGTGAATAATTCAGGGAGTAAGAAAAGGGCAAACTAGTGCAGGAAGTTAAGGCAACAGGTAGGTTTTGTTGTTGTTTCTTACCAATTTTTTTCTGTGTTTAAAAATTTTTTTTCACGTTTAGTTTTGAAAGACAAAGAGAGACAGAGTGTGAGCAGGGGAGGAGCAGAGAGAGAAGGAGACACAGACTCTGAAGCAGGCTCCAGGCTCTGAGCTGTCAGCACAGAGCCCAACGCAGAGCTCAAACTCACAAACGCTGAGATCATGACCTGAACCAAAGTCAGACACTTAACCAACTGAGCCCCCCAGGTGTCCCTTTTTTTCCTGGTTTTAGTGAGTTGTAACTGACAATGTAGCATTGTATCAGTTCCCAGTATACAGTTTGGTGTAAATATATAGTGTGAAATGATCACCACTGTAACTTTAGATGACGTCCATCACCTCACAGAGTTACAATGTCTTGTCTCCCTTGTGGGAACTTCTTTTTTTAAGTTTATTCATTTGTTTTGAGAGGAAAAGTGCACACATGCGAGCAGGGAAGGGGCAGTGAGAGACGGAGAGAGAATCCTAAGCAGCATTGAGCCCAGCATGGGGCTTGTTCTCACAAACCATGAGATTATGACCTGAGCCAAAATTGAGAGTCGGAAACACAAACAACGGAGCCACCCAGGTGCCCCGTGAGGAGGACATTTAAGATTTCTTCTCGGGGTGCCTGGGTGGCTCGGTTAAGCCTCCGACTTCGGCTCAGGTCAGGTCTCATGTTTGTGGGTTCGAGCCCCGCATCAGGCTCTGTGCTGACACCTAGCTTAGAGCCTGGAGCCTGCCTCCGGTTCTGTGTCTCCTTCTCTCTCTGCCCCTCCCCCTCTCATGCTCTGTCTCTCTCCATATCAAAAATAAAATAAAACATTAAAAAATTAAAAAAAAAAGATTTCTTCTCTTAGCAACTTTCACACCAATAGGTTGCTGAATGCTGGCTCTCTCCAAATGCCACCAAAATAACCTGTGGAGAAGGCCAGGCTCCATTCAGTGCTGATCAAAGTAAGGAGATCACTATTGTCACAGACTCGGAAGATTCCCAGAAGGGTGAGGGCGAAGGAAGGATATTTAGGAGGTTTTGGGGATCTGGATGAAGGTGGCTATTTTTACACAGAGCTTGGTGAGGATCGGGCAAGTCTGTGATATAACAGCTTAGGATTGGTGGACACACCAAGATGAAAGTTAAGAGTAAATAATCTTTAGATGTTATCTATTTTCCTGGGAAAGTACATTTACTTTAAGGAGGGTAAACAGAATAATGTGATGTTTGGATCAATGTGCCTTCAGACAGTTCCTGGAGCAAACAGTAAAATTATCTGCCATTTCATTTTGGGAGTGAGAATTTCCTGGAACAGGAAAGTCAGACAAATGCAGAGAGCAAGCTGTTGCATGCGTAGACAGTAAGTTTCTTCCATTTCTCAAAAGAAACCTCTTTCAACTTTTTAAAATCCAGTATTTCCCCCGCCTCATATGACCATGACAGTCTTCTTTTCTCATAAAACCTGTTAGAAATGTTAAAGAAGAGATCATAATAAACACTAGTGCAGGAAATCATTTCTATGAGAGCATCACCAACCAGTGGTTCTCAAAGGGTGGTCCCCAGACGGAACAAGGTCAGCATCACTTGGAAACTTCTGAGACAGGGCCCCATCTACTAAATCAGAAACTCCGGGGGTGGGGTCAGCACTCTGTTTGTCACCCTCCTGTGACTCTGATGTGGCAAGTTCGAGAACCAATGCCATAAGCCTTCTCACCCCTAACTTCCCTCTTCAGGTTTCATTTTGTTTTGCCCAGTGCAGATATGAGGCATGAGGGTGTGAACGCCTGGTATTCCTTCAAGGAAACCATTAAATAGTTGTCTGCATGAACTTAGTGGAGGTGAGGGCAAACCCCAATTCGTAAGATCTGTATGCCTCTTTCTGTGTGATTTCTACTCTGATTCTATCCTCGTTTCTACAAAAACCAATACTCTCCCTGGGCTAGGATCAGTGCATTCGTGCAGAATATAAAATTTATTCAAGATTTTAGAGCAGAGCTGGAAGAAAGGGACCAGATACGATGGTATCCCTCCACACCCACCCCAAGGTATCTCTTCTCCCAAACCTCCCTTGGCTTGGCAACTCTTGGGTGTCCTTTCTGTTCCTGCTTCTGACTCTATACCTTCTCTCTGACCTTGGCTTCTAAGAGCAGTTCAGTTCAACCCCCAGAAAAGTTTTTAAAGTACTTATTGTACCTACAAGTTAATACCTACTTCAAGGAAACTTAAGGCATGATATTGAGGCTGAAGACATTTTTTGCTATGTAAACAAAAGTTTTCCCAGTTCCCAGATTTCACCAAAGCTGTGCCAAGGGAAGAAGGGAAGGTAATACCAATTTATACATTTCTCCTCCCTTGGTGTAGAGGAAACCTGAGCTATAATGGGATCATGTTTCCAGTTTGTTGGGGTCCGATTCCAGGGTCCCTTTTAGACCGGTGTTTCAAGTTGACTGTGGCCCCTCCTCTCTTAGTGTGGTTTGGGTTCTACGCTTCCCTATTCTGCCTCCCTCCTGGGGGTTATGGGAGCAAAGCCCAGTAGGGAGAATAAAGACTGTCTATACGGCATTACTTCTTGGGTGTTCAAAATGACTTGATCTTTATCTAGCTGTGCTCAAGGGATGAGGCAAGCCTAGGGTCTCCCTACCTCTCTGCCATCTTAATTCCTCTCCCCACACGGTGTTATTGAGGGGCTTGGTCTAGGAAGTAGCATATCTGAAAGAGGACTGTTTATAGTTCCCTGAAAGGAGTGTTTCCTGGTTTTGGACTTGATTGCACATCAAAATCATCTGGAGAGCTTTTAAAATGCAGATAGTGGGGCCACATTCTACTGCAGTGATATCAGAATCCTTGGTACAGACTCTAGGCACCAGAATTCTTAAAAATTCTTTAATGTTTATTTATTTATTTATTTATTTATTTATTTATTTATTTATTTATTTTTGAGAGAGAAAGAGCCCAAGTGGGGCAAGGGCAGACAGAGGATTCTTCGGGCAGACAGAGCCCCATGTGGGGCTTGAACTGGCAAACTGTGAGATCATGACTTGAGCTGAAGCCAGATGCTCAACCAACTGAACCACCCAGGTTTCTGGGCACCAGAATTTTTTTAAAGCTCCCTAAGGAATTCCCATGTAGAGTAAGTTTCAGAGTCACTGACAAACGGCTTACAAAATCATACACTATGCTTAGACATTAAAAACCCATTTTGTTCAAAGTACTTCCAACAACTGAGAGTTGTATTTCTGTCACACTCTCTGTTTCACAGATGGGAAATTTGAGACATACACAAAACATGTGAGTCATACAAGGTAGGCCCCAGGTGAACTGCTGCAGGGGTGCAGGAAGTGTGACCTTCTAGCAGTTACTGTTCCCATGAAGGCGTAAGATGTGGTCAATACTGCATTGTTCTCTGAGGTTTCCGGGGACCAAAAGAGTTTATAGAATCTTAATGGCGGTGCCGGCAACTTGAACGCACTCATTTCTGAATTTAGGTTTTACACCTGAGAAACTTAAAGCCTGAAGAAGTAAAAGTAATCATGATTAAAAAAATAATAATAATGTGGTTTTGACTTTCATAGTAAAATCTAAGAGCTCTGCTCACATATGGTCAGAATCAACATCCAAATACTTTAACCTTGTCACATAGCAATTCACACAGTGTGATTCTAGAGATACCTCTGCTCATCAGATCTGGCTTGAAATAAAGGTCAGAAAATTCAGACTAACGTCACTGTTAGGCCACAGAACCCATATCTGTTATGGTTATAGAATATTTACATTATAGTGGACCAGTGTGAGAAGGAGCTAATAGTAAGTGTTTATTCTAAAAATTAATGTTTTAAATTTAATTTCATATCTTTTTGCAGATTTTATTTTTAAGTAATCTCTTCATCCAACCTGGAGCTTGAACTAGCAACCCTGAGATCAAGAATCACATGCCCCACTGACTGAGCCAGCCAGGTCACCCAAGGTCACGCCATTAACCTTTTTTCTGATTGGGTGCTAACGTTGTAAATTACTAATTTCATCATTATCCTGGTTGGAACAGTCAAAAGAAGGCCATAGATTAATTCGAGCAGACCTGTATTTTAGGCTGTTTCTGCCATTTCTTGTTTTGTTTTCCATGGTTGAATAATTTCCACAGCAGGACAGGCAGGGCAGAAGACACTTGCTGGAAAGGAGAAGCCATTTGGTTGGGGATTATTAGAGAGGAAACCTCCCATCAACCCCACGGAAGACTGGTTTTACCTGGAGATTGCCTAGGATCTCATACAACTGGATGAATGGAAGGTCAAAATGGAAGTCCCTCTTATGTATTTTTGAATTCCAGATCTGTGTTTGAATGACATTCAAAAAAGAGTATATTAAAAAATTAATGGTGCGCCTGGATGGCTCACTTGATTAAGCGTCTGACTCTTGATTTTTGGCTCAGGTCATGATCTCATGGTTTGTGAGCTGAAGCCCTGCATCAGGCTCTGCACTGACAGCACAGAGACTGCTTGGGATTCTCTCTCCCTCTCTCTTTCTGGCCCTCCTCCACTTGTGTTTGTGTGCTCTCTCTCTCTCAAAATAAATAAATAATAATAATATTAAAATAATAAAATAGAAATAATAAATAAGAAAAAGAAAAGAAACACTAACACAGGTTTTGATGGGAAAAAATTAGGGAGTCCTTATAAGTTCTTAAGTAGGAGAGAGACATAACAGTATCAAAACTGTGTTTTAAAGATTAGTGGGGGGGAGGAGCATTATGAACTGAGTGAACTGAAATAAGAATTACAATGGAAACCATCAAGTAATTGAGAAATTCCATACTTGAGGTGTTAATGGGTCTAGACTAGCGTGGAAATGAGGGAAGGATAAGAGCCTGAGACCAGACCACTTGGCAGAAGTTACAGAGAAACCTGTTTCAGCTCAATATGAGAAAGAAGGGTCAAAGATTAGAGCTACCACTGGTGGAACAGACAGGGAAAATTACCCATCATGACGGTGTTCATACAAAACCTGGACAACTGTATGATAAAAATGTTGTGAGCATAAATCAAGTGTTCCACACTGAATGATCCAGACTGGATAGTATCTAAGATCTCTGTCCAACCCTGAAATTTCGTGACTTTATGACAAAGGCTTAGGGATACCCAAAATTTAGGGGCAGAGGAGGAAAGGAATCAGATAAGTGACAACAAAGACAGGAAAATGATCAACTTTGAAGAAAGAGGGTAATAAACAAGGATTAGGGTTCAAAGATTAGGTAGCAAACGCTGTTATGTGTTGCCAAGAGGCTGGAGAGCCATTGGGTTTTGCAGAAAGATGGAGTTATATGAAGTCTTCACTGTGTTCAGTTATTACAGACCGATTTAAGATTAAGATTTAAAACTATTTTAAAACTATTTCGTTTTACTAGTTTGCAGGTGGAAGTTCGAGGGATGAGAATCATTATTTTAATGGTTAAAGTGGACACAATAGAAAAAATAGTTTGGAAATAGAACGGTTAGTAGGAGATAGCAAAGACTCCAATTCCACACACACTAGGTCACTACGAGATCCCACAGCTGACTGATGCTTTGCTCACTTTTTCCGTCTTTTTTCTATGATTAATTTTCTATTCCTATTATATTTCTATTATAGTTTCTATTGCTGCCTCTTTAAGTACATGAATCTTTTCTTCTTTCTAATCTTCTGTGAATTCCAGCTAGTGTATTTTTCATCTCGGAGATGGTATATTTGATCTCTAGAAGTCCAATTTTAGATCATCCATGTTGCTTCTTAAGTTGCTCAATCTTTCTTCTACCTTCTTGAATAGTTGGGATATAGTTACAAAACTGTTTTAATGTGCTTCTATTATCACTTAGAAAGATCTATTGGTATAAATTCATTTTTTCCCTTCTTATTATGGATCATATTTTCTGGTTTCTTTGCCTACCTAGTTAATTTCGATTGAGTGCCAGAAATTGTAAATTTTACTTTGTTGGGTGCTGGTTGTATTTTGACTCCTATAGATAATCTTGGCCAAAGGCTGCCTGGCTGGCTCAGTCAGTAGAACCTGCAATTCTTGATCTTGAGGTTGTGAATTCAAACCCCACGTTGGGTGTATGAGTATATATATATATATTTTTTTCTTGGCCTTTTTCTGGGACACAGTTAAGTTACTCAGAAATAGTTTGATCCTTTTGAAGCTTACTTTTCAGTTTTGCTATTCAGGACCAGAACAACTGTTCCTCTGGGGATAGTTTTGCTCCCTACCATGTCCTTTCTCTAATGTCTCTTGAATTACGAGAATTTCCACTCTGATGGTGGGAACGGGCACTGCTCTCAGCTCTACGTGAGCTCGAGACATCCTTCCGTCTGCTCCTTCCAGGTAGCTTCTTCCTGGTCTCAGGTAGTTTCCTCACAAACACGCATTCTCAGCTGGATTTGACAAAGGACCCTCTGCAGATCTTAGGAGTCTCTCCCTATGTTGTTCTCTTTCTATCATTGTGTCCTGTGGTCTCTAGGTGCCCTGGCCTCCTTGCTCCATTTCTGTATCTCAGGAAATCTGCTGAGCTCAGCCTGAGTCACCCTTCCTTAAGTGGCAGCCCAGGAACATTCTCGGGGCACTCACAGGGCTCACTCACCTTTGTTTCCCATTTTTCAGAGATTCCTATCCTGCGCTGCCTGATGTCCAATTTCTGAAAACCATTATTTCAGAAGCCATTTTAATATATCTTGTATGATTTCTTATTTCAAATGAGAAGAGTTAAAACACAAAATTCAACTGAGTACATTGTAAAGATCTCACTAGCTTCATTCAATGGTTTATAAATAGGACAGCATCGGGGGGACCTGCGTGGCTCAGTCTGTTAAGCATCTGATTCTTGATTTCAGCTCAGGGAATGATGTCGCGGTTTGTGAATTCGAGACCCGGGTCAGGCTCTACCCTCTGTCATGGTGGAGCCTGCTTGGGATTCTCTCTCCCTCTCTCTCTGCCCCTGCCCCACTCAGGCTTGCTCTCTTTCTCCCTCAAAACAAATAAACTTAAAAACATAATTAGGACAGCATGCAATGTAGTAGATAGAAAGGATTTCTAAACCTGTACAAAGTGAAAAACATTTATAGGCAGAAGAGAGCAGGAAGAAGAAGTTATATTAGGCCAAAAGAATAGTAAAAAGCAAATAGGTTATTGCAAGGCTCCTTTCCTTTAGGAGAAGCCAGGGTCCATCAGGCAGATTACCGAACTAGGGCTAATCAGGTGATCCCTGATGGACTGGCTTAAGATTCCATTTCTGAGAGCACCAAAACTGCACAAAATCTTGGTTTGGTGATGGGGAGCTAAAAACAAGTAACTTTTCAGATCCTGTTGTTTTGAACAGAAGGTAAATCTGATCCCTGTTCCTCCCTCTTGACTGGAAATGGAATTCTGTTACGCTCTTTATTTTAGAAAATGCTAGGTAGGCACAGTAGATTTTTTCCGTGGTAAAAATGGACTATATTTACTTCTCACATCTAAACTACAGCTGATTTTCATCCTATTTCTCAACTATACATTTGCTTTGGGATTCGGCCACCAGAGGGCACCTCTGTCACATGTCAACCTCCACTTGCAACTCCGCATTAAAGAAAACAATTTCTGATCTGGGACATGCTTGTTCCTTGCGCATGAGAATTGCAGTGCTCAGTTGGCAATATGCTGTGGCCCTATATGATTCTTCATCTCCTTTAACATAGCTGCACCATCCCTGATGTCCAGGATTCAGCGTTCATTTGTTCTCCTCCACCTTGTCCAGCCCTCCCCACTTCCTATGCTGTGCCACGGCCTCATAATTGTAAAAGTTCCCCACAACTTCTCCGATGTCCTCTCACCCCAAAAGCATACATTTTATTTATTTATTTATTTATTTATTTATTTATTTATTTTTCTTGAGAGAGAGACAGAGTAGGAGCCGAGGAGGGGCAGAGAGAGAGGGGGTCACAGAATCCAAAGAAGGCTCCAGGCTCCGAGCTGTCAGCACATAGCCTGACTCGGGGCTGGAACTCATGAACCAGGAGATCATGACCTGAGCCGAAGTCAGACGCTTAACCGACTGAGCCACCCAGGTGCCCCTTAAAAGCGTAGGTTTACTGTCATGGGTGCACCAGCCATCCTTTTCCACGTGGCATCTAGGGAGGGAATGCTGGAGTCCGCGCATATTTCCAGAAGCCCCGAGACCCTCTGCCCGTGAAGAGTTCATCATCATTGCAAACTCAGTGTGTTCAGACCCTGCCCGACACATGCTCTCCCCTTTTTCACCCCTTCTAGTGTTTTCAGACAGAAATTTTAAAATCAGTTTTATTGAGATAAGTTTACACATGAAGAAGAACAGAATTTGTCACCCCAACATAGCCCTCTTGGGCATCTTTTGTAAAAGATATTTATATTTATAAGGGAAATCTCCACCTGTAAAGATCTCTCCTTCTCTGTACCAGGAAGAGAAAAATGACTAAACTCTAGAAAGTTATCCAAGGAGGAGACAGTCACTTAAATCTGCATAACAACTTTACCTCCTTTACTGTGCCTTTTCTGTCACTCCCATAACTGCACCTTCCCTCTAACAACTTTTATCTTTTGCTGGTGATTGGTATTTAAGGTGATGACTTGGTCCATTCCCAGGAGTTATGTTTTTTTCCTGGGTATCTCCTGTCAGGGAGGAAAAAAGTTTCCTCTGTCCTTTAAGGTTCTTGTAACTAGACTAGAAGTGGGGCGCCTGGGTGGCTCAAGTTGGTTGAACGTCTGACTTCGGCTCAGGTCATGATTTCGCAGTTTGTGGGTTCAAGCCCTGCGTCGGGCTCGGTGCTGACAGCTCAGAGCCTGAAGCCTGTTTCAGATTCTGTGTCTCCCTCTCTCTCTGACCCTCCCCTGCTCACTCTGTCTCTATCTCTCTCTCAGAAATAAATAAAACATTAAAAAAAAATAACTAGACTAGGGATTAAATTGACATCAGGCAGATCAGAGAAAATCAAACTTGGTTTTGTATGTATGTATTGGGAACCCACATAGACATGAGATTTCAAAGACAGTCAGGCAAAAAGAGATATATATACGTCATCCCGAACTAAGGCCAAGGAAATAGGGGCCTGGGACTTCAAAGGGAGGGGCTGGAATTCACAGGAAAATGAAAAAGAGTAAATGTTTGGTGAACATGTTTGGTGAGTCTCTCAGAAACAATGGGACACGAGAGAACTTTGGCCAAACAGGCCTTGCTAGGTACCACCCTGTCTTCCATACCTAGTTCATACTTAATGTAGCTGTCTGGGGCAGTAGTCTTCCTGGATCTAAATTCTGTTAGGGAGTGTGGGGGGAGGGCAAAGTTTCTTCCTGGGTGTTTTGGACTTTGATTTTTTTCAGTTCAGCATAATCCAAATCTCCATATGGTCTGCCCTTGGCCGCTACACTCCCATACAGGTTATTAAAGTTGTTTTCCTCCTGTAAATCTACCCTTTATTGTAGGGTGTCTCAGCCAAGAATCTAGAAGGGTAGAGAGAAAATTAATTTTCCTCCCCTACATACACAATGAAATATATCCATTTTAAGTGTATAGTTCAATGGGTTTTGAGAAATGTATGCACCCGTGTAATCACTACCATGATCAAAATAAAGAGCACTGCAATTATCTCAAAAAGTAAGGCCAGCGCCCTTGAGCCCCCGGCAACAGCTACTCCCCTTTCTGTCATTATAGATTTACCTGTTCAGAATGTCAAATCCATATCTATAAACCAAACTACATGTGCTCTTTGGTGTTTGACACTTTTATCTCAGCATAAGGTTTGTGAAATTCATCTATACCGTGTGAATCTATCTCCCTCTGAAAACTAGGTAGTGTTAAACTGTAAAAATAAAACGGCCAGTGTTATTTTACCACCCAAAGAATGGGTTTATTGGGAATAGCAAGAATTGCAATCCAGGACAAACAAGCTACAGCAAAACCACAGGCGGGTCCACAGAGAAAAGGCGGGGATTGCGCTTTTATAGGGGTGAGAGAGGATGCTGGGAAGACGGTTATAAACAGAACGTCCATCCATTGGAGTAAAGGGGGAGTTGGAAGTATCCTGGCATTTCATTGGCTGAGTCTCTCATTGACTAGGGGAAGAGGAAAGACTTTCTTCCTACTGGCTGGTGAAGCAGCATCCACCTTGCAAGGTCCCTGTCTCCCCATTGGGTCTACCATTGGCCAGGAGCAGTAGACTGTGAGAGCGCCCCCTGCTGGTCTCCGGGCTTCATTCTAAATGAGGTTTCCCTTTTTTAATTTGCAGAGCAGTATTCCATTGCAATGCATATGCCACAGTTTGCTTCTCCGTTTAGACAAGTACTTCTTTCAAGTTTTTTACTTCTGATAAACATCCTGATAGGCATCTGCTCACTGTAATTATTTTTCTTTTTTACATAAATGTTAAGTTTACTACTGGTTTACTTATTCATGTATTTATATTATTTTTCTTTTTTAAAATAGTTTAATACCAAGTTAGTTTCCATATAACACCCAGTGCTCTTCCCCACAAGTGCCCTCCTCCATGACCATCACCCCCCTTCCCGTTCCCCCTACCTCTTCAGCCCTCAGTTTGTTTTTAGCATTCAAGAGTCTCTCATGATTTGCCTCACTCCCTCTTCCTAACTCTTTCCCCCCCTCTTTTCCCCTTCCCATAGTCCTCTGTTAGGTTTCTCCTGTTAAACCTATGAGTGAAAACATATGGTGTCTGTCCTTCTCTGCCTGACTTATTTCGCTTTTTTCAAAATGAAAATATTAGGGCACCTTGGTGGCTCAATTGGTTAACCATCTGACTTTGACTCAGGTCATGATCTCATGGTTTGTGGGTTCAAGCCTTGTGAATCCACAGCTCAGAGCCTGGAGCCCGCTTTGGATTCTGTGTCTCCTCTTCTCTGATCATGTCCTTTGTTCATTTTTTCCCAGGGGCATGTTGATACCGATGTGAAGAGTTGATTTGTTAAAAAAAAAAAAAAAGCCTTCATTAAGAAAATTAACTTTGCTTGGGTACCGTTGCATATATTTTCTTGTTTGCTTTTGACTTTTAAGTTTGTTTATATCTATTGCTGTGCACACATTTAACATGGCTAATGTATGAAGTGGATCAAGGTTTTTCTGAGATTTTTAGTTTTGTCGCCATTTTGAGAAAGGCTGCCTGTTCTTAAACCCTTTCTTTGCTTTCTTCTCCTCCCCTCCTCCTCTGCCTCCTCCCCCTTTTCTTCCTCTTATTCTATTTTTAAAATTTTAAGATAGGTTTTATGAGTTTTAAAAACAAATTTCCGTTTTAATTCTGTGTAAAATCTGTACCCTTGAGAGTCGACCTTTTTTCCCTTAACCGTATGACTGAATTTGCTGTCTCCATCTCCACGCTTTTACATCTTCCACCCGTTCCGGTCAAGGCAGTCAGTCGAATTTTTTAATGATTCAAAACTAATGTTGTAGCTTTTGTCAAAACGAACAATCCAGATTTCGGGACGGAGAGACTTTATTTTAAAAGATTATTGCAAGGAGAGGGGGACCACTTGGAAATGTGGCGAGATCCCTTTAAGCATTACTGCCTCTCTGGAGCATGACTTCTGATCGAGGTCAGCACCGCCATTCTCTTTTTGGTTCAAGATGAATGAATATTACTCATAACTGAACAACTTGCAGGTAATTATAAACCTCCCAAAGCAATCAGGGATAAAGAAATAGTTTCAGTTCAGCCATCTGTTGAGAGGTAGTTACAAAGATCAGGCTCTTCAGAGAGGGGTGTTTACAATAATAATAATAAAGAAATATTAATCTTAATGGAATCACCAGGTGAAAATCCTATTATACAAGCCCCGCTTGATGAGTTTCTGAAACTTGAGATGTCAGGGCATTTGGTGATGTTATCCACAGGCTTGGTTACCGCTCATACAAGGGCATGTATGACCTGAGCATTTTAGCAGACTTGCTTGTGGCCTCGGCAGTGTTAGGAGGGGGCAGAATCTGGCACATGCATATGGTCAAGTTGCTGGACTTGAGTTCCCAGTGCTTCTTCAAATTCTCAAGGAAAAAGCCAGCTACGAGGCAACCCAGAGTACCGATACCAATCTGGGCAGTCAGGTTTTAGTTCTTGATAAAGCAGGAGATGTTGGAGGAAAGTGGAAGAACTGAAAATCTGTAAAGGTTGACCATTTGTGCAAGGTGACAGGTTCTAGTCCAATTTATCGAACTTTTTAAGAAAGATTATTCTTGATTATGAAGTAAGGTGGACCTCCTTAGGATTGACTGGATTATTAACATAGGTACAGCAAGAATGTTCATTTAGCACACAGACCTTTTTAGGTTTGCTTCACTGGAATTTTTTATAAGGAATCTCAGGTTGAACTTGTACAAACTTGTTAAGCCTTAGGAAGCCAAACCATGAACTTGCCCTCATATTTCACCTGCAGTATCTATAGATTTGAGATTGTTGTCAATGTTCCCAAACCATTCTAAGGGTCCTAGGCTTGCCAGGAAGTGACCTTCCTCACTCACCTATAAGATCAGAAACCGGTGAGCCAGGTACCAAGCCAGTTTTCCCAAGAGGGGGTAAGCACGGACACCATAATACAGTCAACATTAGCTTCTTATTAGTGTCTAGTAAAGGAGCATTACTTGCCAATCCGATGTTCCAGGCAAAGCCTTGGTTTTATAACCAATGTTCCCAATTACATCCTATGAACAAGGAAGATAGACTCTTACCAAACAGGAAATCATTCTGATAAGGCACAGAATCTTTGTTTTCTGGGTGTCTGTGGCTCTGAATGGCATGCAGTATCTTCCTCGCCCAGGGCGTGAGTCTCTGTGAGTAATAAACTGTCAATCTCATCTGTCCAGTAGAGAATCTCGTGTGTTTGGCCATCTTGTATGACAAAGGGCAGGAGATTCTTCCTTCCCCAATGGGGCGAAGAGGAGGTGAGCAGAGAAGGGACCCAAATCTCAAGTGACGATGTGTGGAGGGACTGGGGTGGGGAGGGCAGGGGCTGACAGGGGTGAGTCAGGGCTGGGGGAGGTAGAGGTGTTGAAGGAGGCCAAGGGATCAAAGGATTCAAGGCAGCTGAAGAGAAGGTTAAGGTGATTGAAAGGAAGTGGAGGGGACGCTGGGAAGGGAGAAAAGTCTCAGATGACTCAGTCTGGGGAGATCTCAAAGTTCTCAAAGGTGCCTTTGAAGTTCCAAATTGCCTTTAGTAAATTTTGCCAATTCTTGAGGATTTTAAATTAAAATCCTGCCATCATGACATGTAGTCAGTGGTGGAAAAAGAGAGAGGGCACCTGAGAGATTAAGAGTTACCTGTGGAGGGGCGCCTGCCTGGCTCAGTCGGTTAAGCATTAGACTTCGGCTCAGGTCATGATCTCACAGTTCATGGGTTTGAGCCCGGTGTCAGGTTCTGTGCTGACCTCATGGAGCCTGGAGTCTGCCTCAGATTCTGTGTTTTCCTCTCTCTCTGGCCCCTCCCCTGCTCACATTCTGTCTCCCTCTCTCAAAAATAAACATAAAAAAAAGAAGGGGGAGAGAGAGTTACCTGTGGGATTAACAGTTAACCCACAGAAATTAACCGTAAAGAAGCTGAGAAAGAGCCTCACCTGATCAATTCTCTCTCACAATCCATGGCCTGATGAACACAGGAAAAACGGAAGAGGCCTCACGAGAAGGCCAAGGAAAGAATCTTTGCTAGAAACGATTTTCTTCTTGCCAGAAAGCATTAGGGTAACTCTTTACTGTGCTTTGATAGACAAGATGTCTGGAGCATTAGCTGGAGATCTGAACTCAGGGACGGATCCTCCAATTGCAGAACAGAGGACACACCGTTTCCTGTGTGGGGATAGTGCAGATCCCTAGGTGAGTTCTACAGTTGAGCCGAGTCATAGCACCAGAAAATTATCAAAAGAACAAAGAACAAACCAGGACTTAGGGAAAGGGGAGACTTTATTCAAAAAAATTATTGCAATTATGGCACTGGAGGGGGAGGGGTTTTAATAGGGAGATTGCCTTATTGTAAGATCTGCAAGCCTCTGAAAGGTAAGTCTGAAAAGGCTTTTCTTTTTTTTATAAGGAGGAGTCAACAAGACTAGAAAACACAGGTGATAGGGAGAGGGATAAGCAAGTGGTAGGATCAGACAATTGGTCACAAAAGGTTTTTTGGTTTTGCTTTTTTTCACATTTATTTATTATTGAGAGACAGAGAATGAACAGGGTAGAGGCAGAGAGATAACGAGACACAGAATCCAAGCAGGCTCCAGGCTCTGAGCTGTCAGCACAGAGCCTGACTCGAGGCCTGAACCCACAAACTGGGAGATCATGACCTGAGCAGAAATCAGTTGCTCAACAGACTGAGCCACCCAGGCGCCCCTCAAAAGGTTGTTTTGAAATCAGCTAGGAAGGGCTTCTTGGCAGGTACCCTCTGGAGTTTATTCTGCATCCCAATGCCCACCACTGGCTTAGCCTGAGGGTGGATGAAAGCTCAAAGGCTTGGGCAAGGAGGGAACCCTGAATCCAGTTTTAGTAAATGAGCAAGCTCTTGGTGCTGATTGGTTGGTAGGGACAAAGGGCTCAGCTAATCATTTATGAGACAAACACGGGAATTTGGATAGGCCACGCCTGACCTTGTCATAGATGAACAAGGGAGTTCTCCTCACGTCTTATCTAAGCCCTTTGAGGAGAGGTGGTGGTTCTTTGCAGAAACTGGTTTCCCAGAACTCGGAGTGGTGTGGGTGTGGGAGTTTCTTTGACCATCACCGCCTTCTGGGAGCACAGGGTTTTAGGTCAAGTTGCATGTGGTCCCTTATTTGAGTTGTACTTTCAACCACAGTTTTATTATGATATTTTCAAAAGTGTATCGCAATTACATTGTCACTGTAACAGCTGTGTTTATTAGCACTTCCTGCATCTATAACATTACGATAGTTGATATTTATAATCATGAGCTTACTCCTTACACTGGTTGTGTCTAAGGTACTCTGTTCAGCGATGCCATTGTTCTGCAAAAGCAAAACACGTTGTCTGTCAAGGCCAGTAGCAGGTGCTTGAGGAGACCAGGAGGCGGGAGAGGGGCCTGTCTTTTGACATTTGCTTGCTGTGCCCGTCACTGTCACCAGGCAATGATTCTTTTCTCCGGCTGCAGCAGATGGCTCTGATTTCCAGTATTTAATCTACTCTCTCAGGTCTAGACTCAACACTTAACCTTCAGAAATATCCCCACCAGTTGGGTACCACCCCTTCCTTACAGGCCTGAGTCCCAGCTTCCCAGGGGGATCTTCTCCATGTTGGCGGCTCTTAGTTTCTGATACCACTTCTTCTCTCTTGCTCTACTAGTGACAATGGCTTCCTGCCCTCGCTACCTCTCCGTTACTGCAATGTTTCCCTTTGTACCCTTCAGCCCCTGTTACCTGTTTAGTCGACTTCTTCAAGTCTCTGTAAAAATAACTGCTGAGATACCTGTTTTCTGCCGACCTCTGATGGACACACCCTTAAATGATCCAGAAATACCTTCTGGACTATGTGTATAGATTTATGATGGACTTATGTTACTGTGGTCATTAAAAATAATTACATTTATGGGATACCCACAGTATGCAGCTGGCCAAAAAATATATTCTGAAAGTTAATTTATTTTTAAAATGTTTTTTTAATCTATAATTTTGAGAGAGAGAGAAAGAGAGTGTGTGAGCAGGGGAGGGTCAGAGAGAGAGAGAGAGGGAGGGAGACACAGAATTCGAAGCAGGCTCCAGGCTCTAAGCTGTCAGCACAGAGCCCAATGTGGGGCTCCAACTCACAAACCATGAGATCATGACCAGAGCGGAAGTCGGTTGCTTAATCGACTGAGCCACCCAAATGACTGACTCTAAAATGAGATTTGTTAAATTCTTTTTTCTTTCATATTAAAATTTCAGAATCTGTTGTGTATTTTATTTTACCCTTACCACACGCATCAATGCACTCTAGACAATTCCAAGAGTCTAGTAGTGACATGTGCCTTGTGGCCACCACATTAGACAATCTAACTGATGACTTTATGCCGAAGAGTAGAATTGCTGGGACATAAGATATGCACATTCTCTTTTCTTTTTTAAGATATAAATTTTCAGTGATAGGAAGAGATAACTCAAAAGCAAGCACATTTGATCACCCTTTTTGAAATTAAAAAGAGTTATTCTTTCAGGTATATTAAGCAGTCAGTGTTCATAATGAAAAACAAACTTAAGGGGAGTCTGGCTGGCTCTATTGGTGGAGCGTGCAACTCTTGATCTCAGGATTGTGAGTTCAAGCCTACATTGGGTGTAGAGATTACCTATAAATAAAATCTTTAAGAAAACCCCAAAACTTAAAATACCCTTGACATAAGCCGGGGCGGGGGGGAACACAAAACTCATCGAGTGGGGGTGAAGGAAACTAGTTTAGTGGAAAGAAGTGACAGGCTTAGCTTTGAACCAACATTGAATTAATAAAATTTATGAATTTAGTTTCATAATGGATTATCGGGGTTTTCACAGCATATTTCCCTTCTCAATGTCTTTCCTTAAATCCCTTAGTTTAAAAGGTCATCTGGGTTAGCAATAGAGGGGAAAAAGCAAATTGCAATTACTTTTATTCTGATTCTGACCAAAATGCAAATTCTGCACACACAAGATATTTTGGGTTTTTACTTTTGTTTCCATGATAAAAAATGTAAACCACGGTCTAAAAGAAACTCGTGTGGGGGCGCCTGGGTGACTCAGTCAGTTAAGTGTGTGACTCTAGCTTTCGGCTCAGGTCATGGTCTCACCCTTCATGAGCTAGAGCCCAGCAAGAGGCTCTGTGCAGATGGTGCGGAGCCTGCTTGGGATTCTTTCTCTCCGTCTGTCTCTGCTCCTTCCAGCCCTGTGCACACAGTCTCTCTCTCAAAATAAATAAATAAACTTAAAAAAAAAACCAATAAAAGGAACCTGTGTGGTCCTCTTGTTCTTGGTCTTGCACATAATGCATTGTAAGAAAGTTATTTCTTTTAATCTTTAATTTTGTTCATTAAATAAACTCTACCCCCAATGTGGGTATCAAACTCACCTCCCCCAGATCAAGAGCTGCATGCTGTACTGACTGAGTCAGGAAGGTGTCCCAGAAAATTCCTTTTTTAAATAAAACTAAAGCAATATGTTCCAAGATTGTCAGTAGAGCAGGAATCTCCTTGGGGAAAACAAGATTCACCTTCCCCCAGGAATATTTCATTAGCATCTCAGCCATTGTCACTGCAGCTGGCTTCCACCATGCTGCTCTATCCAGTAACCCTCTGGCCCAAAGGTGGGAAGGGGACAGGAGTCCAGAGCAATCCTCCCAGAATATTCCACAGTCTAGAAGAGAAAAGCCTGCAGCTTCACAGAAGAGGTGGGTTCCTAACACACCAATGTGCTTTATGTCGTGTGGCTAATTTATGTTCCACTTAGAAGATCCTGCTCTGTGTGGATAGATCTCAGCAAGCATCCCCCTCCCCTTCCCTGGGGTATCTAACCTCTTCAAGTCCGAAGCCCAAGAGGGTGAACTTCAGAGACTCAGTGGTTCGGTCCAGGCCAGCCTGGTCCTGCTCTTGGTTCATGCTTCTAGCCTGAGGAAGGGCCTTCCCTAAGAATGACACCAGGCAAGCCTGCAGTTTCAGGACCTCAGATTTGCCTGATGGCTCCAGCAGGACGCGGCGGGCATGTGCGCCCTGTCTTCATTTACTTCCATATGTGTGTGTTGAATGACTAAATGATAGGGAGATGAGTAACAATCTTTTCCGCTCTCCAGGAGCTGAAGGTGGTATGGAAGAACACACAACATTCCTCTTGTTACCAAGGAGACCATGCCAACTTTCCCAAGTGACAGAACCCTATCTATGTGTTATAAAGGTGGAAAGAGGGGTGTTTTCTACTTTTGCCGGGCACTGTGGATTGGTTCACAATTTAATTTTTGTCTTAGTTTTTATGTGAAAACACACATGAAGGTAATGAGTTCTTAAATACTAAATTTAACAAACAAGGCTCATCAGGGAAAAAAACCCTGCATGGTCCTTTCTAAACTTTGCATTATGCAAAACACTTTAGCATCTACATTTTTTTCTTCTTTTACAAAACATTTTGAAAACCAGAAAAGGCGGCACTTCTCGCGTTTCCTGCCTCCAAGGAAAAGACCCCACTTACCCAGCTCTTGCGCAGTTTGGGGGACCTAAGAAGCAGGCGAACCTGAGGAAGTGGAGAGGGGGAAACACAGGGATGCCGGCTCTCTGCCCAGACCACACTGAGACCCAGAGGGCGCGCTGTCCCCGACCAGGAGCCGCTCCCTGTCCCCCCAGCCCCTCCCCTGCCCCAACCACCGCGCCCCCGGGCGGTGGAGGTGCGCGAGGCTGGGATGCTGTGGGCGGGGCTTGGCGGGGTGGGGCCGGGGGCGTGGCGGGCGGTGGGAGGCCAGGAGCCGGGAGGCGCAGTCAGCCCGCGAGGGGAGCGCAGCGCCCGGCGAGTGCGCGGCGGGATTGGGGTGCCGTGCGGTGTCGCACCCTCCGGCGCCCCGGCGGCCAGCTCGCTGCAGGTAACCAACTCCTCCACCGCCCCCCGCTCCATCCCCGCAACCTCGATCTCCTGCCATGGCGCTCCGCGGCGGGTGGAGGGATGGAAAGGATGTGAGGGAGGGAAGAGGCTCTCAGCCAGGGCCCCGCTGGCCGGGGCGGAGTGGCTCCTCGCGGGAAGAGGAAGCGGAGCCCGGGCCGAGGGAGCGGACGCGCGGTGGGAGCGAGCCGCGCGCGCACGCCGGACGCCTTCCCTGCGCCTTACCCCTGGTCGGATCTGTGGAACCCGGGGCGAGCACTCCGGTGCCCAGGGTCACCTGGAAGCCACTTTCTACCTTCTTTCCCCTCTGATCCGGGTGGCGGGTAGGAGCTGAGAAATCGGAGGAGGTGGCTGCTGGCGAGGGTAGGCTGAGAGCGAACAGTTAACTCGCTGCCGTCCCCCGGGTGCCAGCAGCTCCAACTTGATTTAATCCTCCCCGTAGCCTTGCAAAGAGGCATTTTACACCCCCCCCCCCTTTTACTGATGATGAGAAATCACTCGCCCTGGGGCAAGCCACTGGCCGCGAGACGCCGGTCGGGGACTCCGGAGCCCCCACGCCTCTGTCTCTCCGTCCTTCGCGCGCGGGTCCAGGAAACTCGCGCTGCCGAGTCTGTTAGGAAAACAGGTGATTCTGAAACACATTCTAGGTTTTTGGGGGGGTTTCTTGGGGGGAGGGCGATTGTTTTGTTTTGTGTTTTGTCATGTTTTGTTAGCACCCAGTTTCTGATTGTTTCTTCCAATGTTTGGTTATGAGCTCTTGGAGCTGGAAGCAGCCTCGCTCACGGCTTTTCTTCTTCTTGCAGCGCTTTCTTTCGATGCAGAACGAGCCCCAGGCACCCCCGCGGGCCGCACACTTCTCTTTCGCGGTGGATGAGGTCGCCTGCAGATCCAGGCTGGGCCTTATGGGCTGCCCGGGCGGAGGTGAGCGTTATGGGCACCTGGCAACCTTGGCGTCCTTTGCGTTATTTCTTTCTAGAGGGAAGAGAGCCTTCATTTCACAAATAGGAAGCCAAGAGGCCAGCTTGGAAGGATTTGCGGGGTTCACAGAAAGCAGGGATTCCTTGAGAACAGGCTACAGGTTTCTGTGGCCTGAATTTGGTGAGTGGTAGGTGAAGCACCCTGTCAGGGACTAGTCCCCTGCTCTGGGCATTCTGTCCCCCTTTCAGAGCTGTTGTGAAAGGCAGATTTGTTTTAGGAGGAAGGGGGAGGGGCGAATGGTTTTAGAGATCAGTGTAAATTACCTGCTAGGAGCCCAGGCAGTTCCAGACAGGCTCCCCTGCGCAGAATATGGTAACAGATTTCACTTCTGGCAAAAAGAAAAAAAACCACTGAGCTCTGTGGTTATCTGCTCTTGCTTAATGGACTTTTCCCACACGTTCCCGGCCATTTTGGGGGGGAAGCTTTGAGTGCTTAGAAATGGCTAACTCCTCAATTTAAAAAAACAGTGTAACAAACTGCAAGTGTAGTTTCACACAGTTTTTGTTGGTAGGTGGAAGACATTGATTTTTCCATTTCATGGTGAGGGTTTGAAGGTTGCCTTCCGGATTGTTCTTCCTTCACTGGCTCCGGAAAGGACCTCCTTAGCCTGGGCCCCAAATCTGTAGTGGGTTTCATCCTTCATTAACTATAATTCATCCTTGACTGATTATAAGATTACTTCCAACCACAAGTTGCTTTTTTTTTCACTTGTAACTTAGTTGCTTAACACTAAAAAAAATGTTGTCCCTGAGAACTATCCACTGTCTACAAAATCAACTATGCACAAGGACTGAACTGGTAATGGACGAAGGAGCTAAGGGGGCCTTGGTTAGTCACGAGTGACCTACAAAGGACTTGCTTAAAAAAAAAAATCTGTGTGGGGATTGACCATTCATTCCCTTGCCCATAACTATGCAGGAATTCTGGCCCAGTGTGGCCAGATCTTTCCCCGACCCCTAAATAGCTGGAGAAACTTCATTAAAAAAAATTTTTTTTTAACTTTAATTTATTTTTGAGAGACCGTATGAGTGGAGGACGAGCAGAGAGAGAGGGAGACACAGAGTTGGAAGCAGGCTCCAGGCTCAGAGCTGTCAGCACAGAGCCACACGTGGGGCTCAAATCCACAATGCGATCATGACCCAAGCCGGAAGTTGGTCGCCCAAACAATTGAGCCACCCAGGTGCCCCTTCCCTTTTTTTTTTTTTTTTTAGGTAAAACCTGATTTAAATATTGGCTCTTTTTTAAAACACAAGAGGTCAAATCGAATTTGGTTCGTGCATCATTCATTGTCAGGTCTCTCAGAAACTGCTCTACCTGGGGATTGCATTCTCGGGTGGATGACAAATTCTGACCTATGATGTAGAATAGTCCATTGGTTGTGGAGTGAGGTGGTGTGAAACAGTTGAATAGTGTTGAAAAGGACTTCTTCTGATTCTGTGTCTGTTTTCCAAGAAGTATGTGGCACTTCAGCTGAACTGAGTTAAGGAGTCTTTTATGGACCAGTAAGAATCACTCTAATAAAAATTTATTCACGGTTCTAGTTCAGAATGTCAAATACCTAACTCCCTGACTTACAAGAGGAGTTCCCAAATGACTGTTCATATACATTAGGTGGGTTGCTCATGGGGCCTATCTGTATTCTTTTTTTTTTTAATGTTTAGTTTTGAGAGAGAGAGAGACAGACTATGGGGGCAGGGAAGGAAGGGGACAGAGAGAGAGGGAAACACAGAATCCGAAGCAGACTCCAGGCTCTGAGCATGCAGCACAGAGCCTGAGGTAGGCTTTGAACTCATGGACTGTGAGATTATGCCCTGTGCCCAAGTCGGATGCTTAACCGCTGGAGCCACGCAGGTGCCCCGCCTCTCTGTATGCTTAACCACATTGGCTTTGGATGCCTGCCTTAGGGCTGTCAGGCTTCCTTGCTGCCCATCTGTGGCAAATGCTACATCTGTTTAGAACAGCATTTCTCAAATTTGACATTTTTGACCAGTTAAGCTTTTGTCGTGGAGACTGTCCTGTACGTCGTGAGTTTCACCCACTGGATGCCAGTAGGCTCCTCCCTACAGTTCCCGCCATCTGGACGTCTCCAGACGTTGCCCCATGTCCCCTGGAGGAGAGAGTTACCTGAGGAAAAGAAGGAGCTAATATTGGAAAGGCTCTGGACATTTGTGAGCTAAACCATCAATACAATTAACTGAAACTTCTCGGGACCAGAGAAGCTATTTGTAATGTTTAAACAAACATCTGCATTTTAAAATATTTTTATGATAAAGGTGACTATGCTAGCGTTCTAGAACATTGAAAACTAAAAAGGAACTCTGCAGGTTTCATTTTTCTCCTTTTAGTATACTTGATGTCCTTTTTTTTAAAGTTTATTTTGAGAAAGAGAGAGTGCAAGCAAGAGCAGGTGAGGGGCAGAGAGGGAGGAAGAGAGATGATCGAAAGCAGGGTCCACACCATCATCGTGGAGCTGGAATCGAGGGGCTTGAACTTAAGGAACCATGTGGTCGTGATCTGAGCTGAAATCAAAAGTTGGAAGCTTAACTAACTGAGCCACCCAGGGGTCCCATGTCTTTTAGTTTTTTAAAAAATATTTATTTATTTATTTTGGGGAGACAGCGTTTAAGCAGGGGAAGAGCAGAGAAAGAGAGGGAGACACAATCTGAAGCAGGCTCCAGGCTCTGAGCTGTCAGCACAGAGCCTGATGTAGGGCTCGAACCCATCAAATGCGAGATCATGACCTTGGCTGAAGTCGGACGCTTAACTGACTGAGCCACCCAGGAGCCCCGTCTTTTAATTTTTATAAGGTGATAAAATGTCAGTGAACCATGCTTGTTGATTTGGAAATTGACACAATCTCTAATAGAACTCCAAGCAAAAATTCTAAGTAAAAGTTTTAATAATGAGACTTACTGTAGATCATGTTCAGAGTAGAATTTAGTTTTAGGAAACATTAAAAGCTTTTAGCTAACAGCAGTAACTAAGACAATCTTATATTTCTGGACTCTAAGAAATTTTTCTTTTTTTTTTTTTTAATGTTAATTTTGAGACACAGAGCATGAGCGGAGGAGGGGCAGAGAGAGAGGGAGATACAAAGTCCAAAGCAGGCGTCATGCTCTGAGCTGTCAACACAGACCCCGACACAGGACTTGAACTAATGAGCTGCGAGATCATGACCTGAGCCTTAACTGACTGAGCCACCCAGGCGATCCTGTAGTGTGAGAAACTCTAATTTTTATGGAAGAGAGCCCTACATCATACATGACATAATTCATATCAGAAGAAGGAAATGTCCTGAATATATAACTCTCTTATACCTTAGACTTTAAGTTCAAGAAATTGAAAACACAGTCCTGGCTATAAAAGATACATCCTTAGATAGGAATTGACTATCCACTGGGTCCCTTCTAGAAATCAAACTAATTTATGGGACTGGGGATTGGCTTCATAATTTGTGGGGTCCTATATTTAAAAATTCTTAAGACTATCAAGACGGCAGGGTTTCCTGGCTGGCTCAGTTGGAAAAACATGTAACTCTTGATCTCAGGGTCATGAGTTTGAGTCCCACATTGGGTATAGAGATTACTTAAATAAAGAAATCTTAAAAAAAAAAATAGAGTCAATAGAAACGTCAAAAAAATATCAAGATGGTAGCAGACAGCTGAGTATTAAGCGAAGCGCAAGGCCCTGGGTGGCTATACAGGGTACATATGCATGAAGCTGGCCCTGCCTCTTTGTCCATAGCTCAGAAGAGGTCACTAATGCAAAACCAAAGGAGATATTACTGCTGGCCAAAGCACTGAGAGTTTCTAATTGCTTGATTGTCCTGTTTCCAATAAGGAGCCTACATGTATTTGGGAATCCATACACTAAATTTCCTATGAAGGGGCACCTGTCTGGCTCAGTTAGAAGAGCATAGAACTCTTGATTTCTGGATCAGTGGAGGCCCACACTGGGTGCAGAGAATACTAAAAAAATAAATAAATAGACTTTTAAAAAATAATAAAAAATTAAAAAGTTACTAAGAGACTCCTTCCATGAATAATTTTTCTTTTGTTCAAGAGTCAGCTGAATCATTGCGGGGGGGTCCTGGGTACCCGAATAACCTTATTTCTTCAGGCGTTTCTTGAGCAACTACTTACAGAGCTCCTGTGGATGACAGGCATTATCAGCTCTGGGGCAATGGCGGTAAAGGACAGAGGGTCCCTGCCTTTTTAAGCCTTCTAGACTAAGGGCTAGAGGAGGGGTAGAGACAGGCAAGCACATAGGTGTCACCCACTGTCACAGTCATAAATGGTAGTCCAGAAAAGCACAAGAGGTCTAGAGAGAATTTAAACTTAGGACTCGGGGTAGGTCTCCCTAGAAAGTGATATTTAAAATGAGACCTGAAAAATGAATCGGAAATGGTCACGTTAATTAGGGGCCTGAGTTCCATGGTTGAGACCAAGGCAGGAATATGGCTTTGGGGTGAGGCCTCAGGTCATTTTCAGAACTTCGGAATCTAATGGAAAGGTAATGGGAACCTTTTGAAGGGCATTAAATGGGAGATGAGGTGGTGATTGGTTAAGTTTGGGGTTTTTTTTTAAAGGATCATCATCACCGCTGTGGACAGTGGTTTGCAGAGCAGGGCCTGCTGGGGCCTGGGGTCACTTTGTGCAAACTGGCTTTCCCATCTGGGTGGACCAGATGAGCTACTTTGTCCCAGCTAGGCCAGGCCAGGCCAGAGGCCTTAGGCCCTTGGCCTGTTGCTTTGCGTACACACACACACACACACACACACACACGCACGCGCAGCCACCCTGGAGAGGGGCAGAGTGGGCTGCAGGCATAGTTGGGGAGCCTTTGGAATCAGCCAGGGATGGTGCAGTGATGCCAAATGGAAGCCAATGGCAGAGGGGGGATGAGGAGGAGGGAAAGAAAGAGAGGTTGACTTTGTAGCTAAAGTCAGTATGAAATTGGCGATTATTCAGATATTTTTGATGGACAGGGAGATATCAAGCCTTTTTCAAAGGTTTCTGACCTAAATAACTGAGTGGAATAGGGTGGTGAAACCACTTCCGGTGTTGGAGAGCCCTGGAGGAGGAGCAGGTTGGTATCAGGTGGGGGAGGGGAGGTAATTCCATCCGGACACATTCCTTGTGAGACATCCCACCGGGGACAAGGGATTGGCATCTGGAACTCTTGAAAGAGATGGGCTGCAGGGCACCTGGGTGGCTCAGTCAGTTGAGTGTCTGACTCTTGATTTCAGCTCAGGTCAAGAATTTTCCAGTGCCAAACACTGCGGTAGGGTGCTTGGAAAGTATTATAAATAATGTTGATCGCCACTATGCTTAGCCCTGACAGGATAAAAAATACGTGCTGGGTCTTTGTCCTTGGTTTCTGACACAGGAATTTCCCGAGCGTTTGGGATGATAGGAATGTCTTTTGTTATTCGTATAAGGAGCTCTTGTCCATACCTGAGTTTATGCTAATGAGGTGGCTTAGTGTGGGGGGGCCCCTAGGTAGCCTCAAAATGGAGCTGGTCACCCGGACAGAACAAGTAATTAGAGAGCTGAAGAGAGGGGGGCATGCCTAGATGTACTGGGTTATGAAAACTCTTGATCTACCCTGTTTGGAGAGCTTCTGGGTTGATGAACACATCAAGGTGTTGAGGGAAAGGATCCATCCAAGGTGACTGTGAAGTTTTCACAGTGAGGGGAAGTGACTGCTTTTCAAAAGAACTTAAGATACAGAGACCCATTTCTGGAAACACCTGTTGGGAAATGTTTTCAACGTAATGTAAACATGTTGCCAAGAAATCTGGTAGATTTGTGACTCATCAAAACTTTTTTTTTATTTCTTTAAAAATACTTTATTTTTTGAGAGAGGACACCCACGTGTGAGAGCGGGGGAGGGGCAGAGAGAGAGGACAGCATCCAAAGCGGGCTCCGTGCTGACAGGCTGTGACAGCAACAAGCCCGTAGTGGGGCTGGAACCCACAAATCGTGAGATCACAACCTGAGCCGAAGTCAGATGCTCAACCGACTGAGTCACCCAGGCGCCCCTCAAAACTCTTTAGAAAAAAACAACCTTTAAAAACTTAGAAAGGGAATTGTCTGACAAAAATCTTTAAAGTGAAGAGTATTTGTGGGTCTTGAATCCATTGGCAAATTTATAAAAATGTGATGACACCCAGTGACTAGTTTGCAAGGACAATTGATTGAGAACTACCAGCTGAAATTCACCAGAAAAACCCCTCTGTATGATTGGTGGGTAGACTGAACACTAACTATCAAGATCTAGGGAGCCGGGCTGTGAGAATGTTCTACGGTTTTCTCCAGCAAATCCCTGTCACCCCAGACAGCCCTTAAAACAAAATGTTAGAATACACGAAGAAGGTTGGAGAGCCCTTCAAAGTGCTCTATCACCACATAATTAACCAAAAGTTTTCAAAACTAAAGCAGATTTAATATATTACTTTCATTACAAATATTAATCACAATTCATTTTTTATACCATAAGTGACTAAACTAATAGGCTCTATATACTTTTCCCATCTTATTTTATAATGTGCATAGTTAATTAGCACTGTAATGTTGCAGGATTTTTTACCTCAATACGTGGGATTCGTTGTCTCCCCTCTTGGAAAATGAAGAGGTGGACACAAAATGAACAGTAGGGAGACGTTTACTAGAGTAGAAGATCAGAAAGGAAGAATAGTATGAAAACTCTGTACAGAGAGGGGCATTCAAAAGTGAATGCCTGCAACTGTAGGGGAGGGTACTTGTTTTATAAGGTTCTGGGTGTTCCCCCCCACCCCCACCCCATTCCTTCCCCCTTGTTCCTTCTCAGGTTCTACTCTGATTGGCTGGGCAGCTCCAGGTGAGGCGTGGTCTATGGCCACCTGTTCCTGGTGGGTCACATGTTTTATGGTCTACTACTTATTTTTAGTCCGGTCTTTTGTCAAATTCCTGAGGGAAACCTGAGGGGGAGTAGGTGGGGTGTGTTACATTCTCAGAGGAAACCTTACGCCTGAGGAGGTTGGCTGTGGTCGGACACTCCCAGCATTGTTCCAAAATCTATTTTTTCCTTCCCAAGGACCTCAGGTCCTAATCTTTCCTTCTCTATTTTATTGTCTTTTCCTATCATAGTAGTACATAGAATTTTTAAAGAAATATACATATATTGATGAGACTTACCCAAAGAGTTTACTCTTAGTGTTTGTACTAAAAAATTTACAAGCTTATCACTGAAAACGGAGTCAAAGTGGGGCCTCACAGCAATCTGAGAAATGGATTTCCTTATAAACTTTAAAACTACCTCTTCTTCCCCGTGCTGTGCTCCTGTTAATGCATTCATGGGAAACAAAATTGCTCCTAGAGCTCAAAGTCTGAAAAGCAACAAATCCAAAATGTATGTGTATTGCTTCTCTTGAGATGTGTACATTAAACTTCCTTTTAGATAATCCGCTTTAAATGCTTTTTTAAAAGGCGTGGAGGTGGTTGAGGGGGAGAAGGAAAGGAACTTCCTGGAGTGTTGGGGCCAGTACTATGCTGCAGGACAGGTGAACGCAAGAAGTCATTTCAACATAGGCCATGTGGTTCTCTGACTCAAGTCAGTTTGGGTCTTTTTGGTAAGCAGATTGGTGAGGGCTTCATTCTCCTCTGCAGGTGAAGATGAGGATTCAAAAACAAGTCTTGAGTCAACTTGCCCTGTCTATGGACTCTGACTGCCTCTCCCACAAAAGGTTCACTTGGGGTGCAGCAGGATTCTGCTGATCATTGGGTGGCAATCAAGTAGTCGTGAATTTTCTGGAATCAGTGGTGGGACCCAGGAATGCGCCTAAGGCACTCTCCTGGGCTAATCGACTTGCTGGGCTTGATTGTCCTTTTGATATCTGGGCGGGACACACCTGTAGGATGCCTCGATTCCCTCCACCTCCCTCCACCGAGTTGGAACACCCTGACCTCATCTTTGCTTACTCTTTTCTCTTGTCAGTCTAATTAAAGTCATTAAATTCATCCAGGAAGCATCATTTCTAACACCATTGCTAATAAATAAAACACTTGGTTTACAGTGAAAGTTCCGGAAGTAGTAGGTGCTAGTGGAGTGTGGCCATCCCAGGAATGAGTCCCTGTAAACCGCCCCAGCCGCAGGGGGGACCCTCAGAGCTGTTGTTACTAGCCAGTCTGGCTAGCTGTTCTTGCAAGTTCCTTTCAACACTATAATGGAGGCATTGTTCCCAAAATAGTTTTTAACCACATTGACCCAACCTATAATTTCCCCCAAAAGGCTCAGCACATAACCTTTGTGTGAATTCCTTGAGATCAGGGAGACGCATTTTTTTTATTGTATTTCCCCACCCAGAACCTAGGATTCTGTTTTGTGTAATAGCTGCCTGGTGTGGAATTAAATCGAGTGCATTTGGATTAGTAAACTTGAAATACAACTTCTGATTTTGGAGGTCTGAAAAAAGTTACCTCTAAGAATAAACTAAAGATTGGAACGTTGTCCAGTGAAGAGAAAATATAAATAACAATAATGGACAAATTGCTAACATTTATTAAGGGCCCATCTGTCAAATATATTATAAGCTTTTTGACAGGTTGGCTCACATTTTCTTTATGAAAACACATGACCCTAATTCAATCAAATGGCTTAGAATTAACATTATTGCTCTTTTTTAAAATGTTTATTTTTTAGTAGAGATGGAGAGCGGGGGAGGGGCAGAAAGAGAGGGGGACAGGAGATCTGAAGCAGGCTCTTTGCTGACAGCAGTGAGCCTGATTCGGGGCTCGGGGCTCGAACTCCTGAACAGTGAAATCATGGCCTGAGCCCAAGTCAGACGCCTAACCAACTGAGCCACGCAGGTGCCTCTATTCTTGTTGTTCTTATATTATTATTTTTACCAGAGAAGAAGCCGAAGTGTGGAGAAGTTAAGAGTTTACAGAAGTCTGAGTTAGTGGGTGATGATACCCAGTTTTTGAGTTGAGCAGTCCGGCTTCAGAGCTGAAATTACTGCTCCTAAATTCTCCTCCCATGTAAACATACTCAAGAGAAAATCTCGAGCCCCTGGTAATCAAAGAAGTGCAAAATGAAACTCAGTGATGTAGCATTTTACGGTTGTGATATCGACAAAAAGAATTATACAGTGGATGAATGTCTGGCACAGAGTTCAGGTAATTATATAATAAATGTAGAGAAAATGGTGCTCAGATGTTCCTAGTGGCAGTATAAGTGAGTATAGTCCATTTGAAAGGCAATCAGAGTCATAGAAACTTGGCAAGTTTTGATCCAAGAATCCTATTCCTCGAGCTCCCTTATAAAGCCAAGAGAAAACATTATGTGTGTCTTGAAAAGGGTTCATAGTTCATGTTTATAACAATATAATTGGGAAATACCCTTAGTATTGGAAATACTCTTAGTATTCAACCACGGGACACATACTAATTGTGGCAAAAACGGTAAAGACTCTCTCATGTCCATTAACAAAAAAAAAGAATGACGAAAAAAAAAAAACAATAGAAAATCGAATCCCAGATGCTATTACATCTACTCACATAAATATATCAGTAGTGTCCCTGGACAGGCATCCGAAGGGAACATGAAAATGATGTGTGACCAGACTGAAACAATAAGTGGCTTTTTGTTTGTTTGAAAATTGTCTTTATGATGATGCTTCGCAAGCTTATTTTAACTAGAGCTTATGTTGGAGGATTTGGGGTCATTTTTCTCGCAATTTTGAGTGAAAATTAAAAACTGAGACCTTTCAAAAGTGCTTAAAGAAAGGAGGATCTTTTTGCGACATAAAGAGAGGATCCCTGAATCTTTTTGGATGTATGCTTCTTACATTTGTCCAGTAAACACTGACCGTGTATTTGGAGCCTTGTTTTCTAATGGGTTTATCCTGTACAGACTGGAGTGTAGCTTTTCTGTGGGTGCTCTTTCATCTCAAAAGCCTTTTTTTCGTGTTATTTCGTAGAGAATTCCTTCATTCTTGGCTCTGGCAGCCCCTTTGAATTCAAGAAAGATAGGTAAAGGTAATCTGGACACAATGAAAATGTTGGATATAGTTTGCCGCTCGAGTATATGCACCTGCCAGATCTATCCGTTATCTGGGTATCTAACTGGGTGCCTGAGGTTAAAGGGGTTTCTCTGCTGTACCTTGGAGCTGACCCCTTCAGGTGGAGAGTTTGTCATGTTAACTCCCACAGGAACATTTGGAAGGTTCTGGGGCTTCTTGGAAGGTTAGGAGGTAGGGCAAAGTACGGTTCGAAGCAGTTATAACTGGATCCAGTGTTGTTCTTGGCCAGAAAGTGAGACTGCTCTGTTCCCTCTGCCCTCTGGGGAGTCAGCCCTGCTGGTAAACCAGAGCAAATGACCTTATTCAAAGCAGCTAAAGCCTCAGTTTCCTTGACTGTTAAAGTGAGAGGGAAAGTATCTAGTTCCGGGATTGTGCAACTCTTCACCTGAACAAACTCCTTAATCCCACAACTTCCACAGTAAAAGGGCCATCAATTTTAGTATCTGTTTTTAAGGAAACAAAAAGAAAGGAGAAGCGAAAAGAAACCACCTTAAGAGCGAACGTATAGTGCATCAAGTGCCTATCAATTTCAGAAGCTGTTAATAACATAAGAAAGAAAGTCAGTCCTCAGATTTTGTCCAAGTACAACCTGATTGGTCCTTTGTTTTGCAGCGGGACTTCCCCGTCATCCTCCGCTCCTGACGCTCAGCCTCCCCAGCCCCTGTCCACCACCCCCCTGCTGAGGGGCTGTACGGTGCCGTATCACTCAGGAGTTGGGGACCCCTGACCGAACCCAGCCGCCCTCGCGCCTAGTGCAGAAAGGTAAGGTCAGTCTCGAACACAGGATGGGCACCCGTGGTATGAGGCCAGCTCTTGGGGGTTTCTCTATAGAGACTCCTCTGTCAGACCAGACACAGGGGGCTTCGAATTCATGGTATGCTCCCCAAACTATAATTGGGGATATTTAGATACTGTACTCTAGTTTCCTTATCTGGAAAAGACTGTGAGCTTGAAAGTACACTTAACCAAAGCGTCCAAGATGTTGCTATACCTTTTGTTGAGGGAAAGGGGTTTTCCTTTCTTTTCTTCTTTTCTTTTCTTTTTCTGTTCCCTTCCTTCCTTCCTCCTTCTCCTCTATCCCTCTCTCTCCTTTCTTACTTTCTTTCTTTCCTTTCTTTCTTTCTCTTTCTCCCTTTCTGCCTTCCTCCATTCCCCCCTCCTTCCCTCCCTCCTTCTTCTCTCTCTCTCATTCTTTCTTCCCAGGGAACAGTATGAATAGAGGGTGTGAGCTAGGAGTCTGAGACTAGCCCAGTTACCAGCAGCTCACTGAGGATGTGCATGGACCAATTTCAGAGACCAGGTTATGTGGAATTTAGTGCTAAAATGGGAGATGATGGTGATGACACCCCTTCTCCTGTTTGTGGCACAACTGCCACATACCAGACTTCGTGCGAGGTGCTTTGAAGGTTTAATCACCACCAGCCCCATGAGGAGGGCATTACGACGTCCATTTTTCAGATGAGGAAGCTAAGGCTGGGAGAGATTAGGCAGCTTGCTGAAATCATGCATTAAGACATGACATAGTTGCGGGACACCTGGGTGGCTCAGTCGGTTGAGCGACTGACTTCGGCTCAGGTCATGATCTCAAGATTCGTGAGTTCAAGCCCCACATCAGGCTTTTTGCTGTCAGTGCCAAGCCCTCTTTGGATCTCTGTCTTCCCCTCTCTCTGCCCCTCCCCTGCTCACACTCTCTCTCTCTCTCTCTCAAAAATAAACAAACATTTAAAAAAGTAAAAGGACATGGCATAGTTGGGATTTAGAGTCCCTCCTGCTTGACTTCACATTGCTGTTTTTCTCTGTGGCTTCCATGAGCGAGTGACGTTCAATTTCAAAGAAGGGGCGATTGACTGTGATTTGGGAATGGGACCACGTGCTAGATGTCGAGCTGGACTTTACATGTTAGAAAGAGCATGTCTCATTCTTGCCACTGATTAACTTTTTTTTTTTTTGGGTATGATAGAGAATATCTACTCTGACAATTGTGATTAGCAGGCCAAAAACCCAGACACATGTTACGACCTGGAATTTTAGGACTTCCTTTAAAAACAAAAAGGAATCTAGTATTGTGGAATTAGAATTTCTGCTCCTAGGAAGTATTTAAAGCCTGGAATATTTGAAATCAGGAATGTTCAGAACACCCTTGACCCACGGGCTTTGTGACGGGCAGGTGGGAGTGAAACCAGGGCCAGCGTGATGATGTCTCTGTGTGACCCAGCAACCATGTGACCTCTGTGCCCCAGTTTTTTCATCCCAAAATTAAGAGCGGACAAAACGAACTCGAAAGTACCCTTCAAACCTAAAGTTTCGTTTCTGTAACACTAGAGTGCTCTATTCAGTATTCTAAACCCCCTAGTATTAGATTTAAAAAAAAAAAGAAAGACACAAGTTTATTACCCTTCAGTCTGGAATTTTGAAGCGAACAATAAGATCTTTTATACTTGATTCTGGCCTGCGGTGGTAATGAGCTAAAGAGTCCTTTTCTACAAGTGTGTGCGTGCACACACGTGCTACGCAGATCTGTTTCATTCGAGTCTGTCGAGGTCTGCCTCTGGAAATGAACTCTGCTGCCAGAGAGGACGTGTTTGTCCCATTTCAAAGTTAGCTTAGCCATCTGTCCTGCATTAAGGAACGTGAGATCACACTAAAGCGGTGTAGGTAGCCATCTTTGAGAGGGGGGCAGACAGAGGAACGTTTTTCTTTTTCTTCAAATTTTCAGGACACTAACCTACAAAGATCCCCTTCTGTGTGTTCACACAACCTGGGGTCACTCCTCCCAGTGGTCTCCTGATATACGTCCTTTTGCGTCTGTCTCTTAATTTAAAAGCCTCTTCTGGGGCACCTGGGTGGCTCAGTTGGTTGAGCATCCGAGTCTTGGTTTTAACTCAGATCATGATCTCACAGTTCCGTGAGTTCGAGCCCTACATTGGGCTCTGCAATGATGGCCCGGAGCCTGCTTGAGAGTCTCTGTCTCCATTCTCTGCCCTTCGCCTGCACGTGCTCTCTCTCTTTCATACAATTATGGGCATTCCTATGGCTTTCCAGGGAGTATGTAAAACTTGCACTGAATTGTAAATTTGAAGAGGAGGCAGGATATCAAGAAGGCATGGGTACCAACAGTGGTGGGATCAGTGGGACTTTTTTTACTGTGGAAAACTGCATGTGTCAATCTGAAGGGGACATAATTGGAGTCCTGTTTTTGACCGGCTCTATCCCTACGTCTCCTTGTTTCCATATTTGTCTTAGTACTGAGCTGGGGTGTGTTGTGGCATTGTGTCTGGCCCTGCGGGTGCCCTCCTCCCATCCCCCACCTTTCTTTTGTGACTCCGTTAACAGATGTGTGTAGCCCCTTGGGAAAAGGACGAAGCCAGGCCAGTTATTGGGTCTCCCTTCACCTTCATAAGCTACTGGGAGGTATTTATTTATATATTTTAAAAATTCTTTTAAATGTTTATTTATTTTTGAGAGAGAGATAGAGTGTGAGTGGGGAGAGGCAGAGAGAGAGGAAGACACAAAATCTGAAGCAGGCTCCAGGCTCTGAGCTAGCAGCACAAAGCCCAACGCAGGGATCGAACTCATGAACTGTGAAATCATGACCTGAGCCGAAGTTGGATGCTTAACTGACTGAGCCACCCAGAACCTCCCCCCCCCCACCTTGGCTATTGTGAGATATTTAAAGAAGATCCAGGTAAAGAGTGTCCCATCTTTAGCCTCATGCATTCAGGACATGCACGCATGCGTAAGAGGGTGGGCAAGGAACAGAGGCATTCAGAGAAGAAGCCGCAGGTCAAGTCTGGTCTCTGCATACTTACTGTTTACTTCAGATGTGCAAAGGAAATTTCCAAAACAGCGTCTCGGTTCTTCTGGACTTCCTTCCCCTCCGGGGGTGGTTTAAGTATTTTCATTATTACTGAGCAAAGCTCATTTTAGGGATGAGGGACCATCCTGGGGTAGGGCAGAGCTTTGCTTCAGACACCAGGCTGCCCTCTCAGAGGGTGCTTTATTGTGAGTGAGCCTTTTCATCATTCGTGCCGTGGGGGGGGTGTGGGTGCCGGTGGGGTCCTCGTTATCATCACTCTTCTGGTTACTGAAATCTTAACTGGTTTCCATAGAGGTGCTTAATCGTCAATTCGTTGCCTGGGCGCCTGGGGGGCTCAGTCTGTTAAGTGTCCGACTTCAGCTCAGGTCATGACATCACGGTTAATGAGTTCAAGCCCCATGTCGGGCTCTGTGCTCGGATCCTCTGTCTCCCTCTCTGTTCCGCTTCTGCTTCTGTGCTCTTTCTGTCTCTTTCTAAAACATCAGTAAGTGTTTAAAAAAAAATTCCATCCGTTGCTGTGGTTTACCACATTGAGAAACACACTTATCATACTAGATTTTGGAAAGAGATCTTCAGGGCTATGGAACACGCGGGGCAAATAGCTGTTATCTCTCGCTTTCCTTCTCTTTTTAAAACTGTGTTTGTCATACGTCACAGTCTCTTCTTCCTTCGGTTCAGGCTTTCAGGTTCTAAGCATGCATAGAAAAGTGGGAAAATCTCTCCTTTTTCTTTCTCTCTGAATTCTACTCCTCTTCCAAGATTCAGGTCAGCTGTATTTGAGGAAGTTTTCTGGATCCTTCTTTCCTGGCTTTTTTTTTTAAAGTTTATTTATTTTGAGAGAGAGAATGCGGAGAATGAGCAGGGGATAGGCAGGGAGACAATCCCAAGCAGGCTCTGCACTGTCAGCACAGAGCCCGATGCGGGGCTTGAACTCATGAACTGTGAAATCATGACCTGAGCCTGAACCAAAAGGCAGACCCTTAACTGATTGAGCCACCCAGATGCATCTGCTTTTTTTTTTTTCCCCTTTTGGTGGATTTACAGCTTTCAGTTCTGCAGCAGAGACCAGGAGCTGTGCATGTGGTCTGCAGAAATGGTAGGTTTCAGCTCCTGTTTCTGGTATCAACTACTTAAGGAGTTGGTGATGCCTCCAGGGGCGGAAGCGATGGGGACAGAGAAGAGCGAATGCTATTTCCAGCCATGAATGAAGTTCATTGAAGTTCATAGTTTTGTTTTACAGTAGTATCATGAATAAATGAAAAAAATCATAGAACTTTTCATGCCATTAATTCCGGTGTAGAGAACCCTTTATCTCTTCCTTCCTTTGCTTCTTTCTTGGTTCCTTCCTTCCCTTTTTTCCTCTCTTATGGGTGATCACACAGATGAAACCTACTTGTAATTTCATCTAATTTAAAGTTAGAAACAGGTCATTGAGAAACTTTCATTCGTTACGCTATATAATTTAAATCTATAAGGATTAAGTACACTTTAATACAGGATTAATCAGCTCATGGGATTGTAAAACCAAGGTAGAAATGGAAGAAAAGAAGTCCCAGTATCCATTCTGCTTACTGAACTTCAAAATATTGCATTTTGATTTTGATCAGCTCTCTCTATTGCTCTTAATTCTAAGACTGCCTTTAAGACTTTAGAAAAATGTAGCCTTTATTTGAATCAAAGTTATAAATGCACGTTGTTTTTAAAAAACACATCTTTCCACAGCAGTGCCAAGGATGGGAAGGGTCTAAGATTTGCCCCTACTTGAAAGCTGGCAAGTCTGGGGGCGCCTGGGTGGCTCAGTCAGTTAAGCGTCCGGCTTCGGCTCAGATCATGATCTCATGGTTCGTGGGTTCGAGCCCCACATCGGGCTCTGTGCTGACAGCTAGCTCGGAGCCTGGAGCCTGCTTCGGATTCTGTATCTCCCTCTCTGACCCTCCCCTGCTACTGCTGTCTCTCTCTGTCTCTCAAAAATAAATTAAAAAAAAAAAAAGAAAGCTAGCAAGTCTGGCAATTTTCATGTAGGTTTCCTGAACCCGCAAGCCCTTGGGCATATGGAGGGAACTAGAAACAGTTCTTCAGAAGGGAGAGAGGAGAGATGTTAATTAAGTTTTTAGCAGAAGAACACGGGCTTCCTGGAAAGAGACTTCTATTCACTCCACAGTCATGACTGAGTGATTCTCTGTGCCACACTCTGTGCCTGGCCCTGCGGTACGGCGGGGGG
>PJEM01003711.1:0-117180 GCA_004023845.1 Helogale parvula | reverse complement strand
AGTTTTGGGCACCCCAAGAACTTTCCCTGGGCAGTCTGGAGGAGGAGACACTGTTGGGGGTGGTCTCAGGAGCCTGTGTTAATGTGACCTTAGTGGGCACCTGGGTGGCTCCGCTGGCTAAGCATCTGACTCCTGCTCAGGTCATGATCTCGAGGTTCGGGAGTTCAAGCCCCGTATTGGGCCCTCTGTTTTCAGCACAGAGCCCACTTCAGATCCTTTGTCCCCTCTCTTTCTTTGCTCCTCTGCCCCCAAAATAAATAAATAAACTTTAACAAATCATTAAAAAAAATGGGACACCTCAGAAACCTGAGGTGACAGGCCAGGTTCCCTCAGATGAGGTGAGGCCATGGACGCACAGGTGGTGGAACGAACCCTACCCTGAAGCAGGGTTGCCTTTGGTCACCGTTGATTGAGTCGCAATCCTCTGTGATACCTTTAGAACTGATCACGATAGTGGGTATTTTGTCCCGTCACAGCAGCCTCTGGGTCACGGAACAACAGTCCTTGGGAGTTTGTGAAATGAGCCCCCAGAGGAGCATTCAGTGGGACTAGAGGCCAACCCAGCTTAGCTTTCCTTCCTGCTCCAGAAAGACCAAAGGTCGTGGCCCTGCTTTCACCATCTAGCCGTTTGTTGATGCATACAGTGCCAGCGCGCACATGTGTGCACATGTATGACTTTTTTAAGAAAAAAAAAAACATTTCCACCCTCAAAAAGGATACAATGGGCAATAGGCCGAGAGAATTGTTCTCCTGTATAATAGTTTTGTTTGGACTTAAGCCAGAATTACCGTGGTGGAAATTGTTGAGAAGAAAGGAGTTCACCTTTGTGAAATCCACCCTTTCTTCATTCCCGTTGACTCACCTGTCGGCTCTAACCTTACCCAAGGTTAACGAAGCGAACAAGTGCAGGGCCCTTTTTATCTTGCCCCTTGTCTCGGAGGGTAATGCGTTAATTAGAGCCTGAACAGGAAAACCCTGATTGGCCTTAGGGGCGTGTACATATATGGATATGCGTATTCACATAAATAGGTTAAATCCTTCTACTTTGAGATCTAACTTTGTCATATTAGTTTCTAGCAAAACATGTATTATTCCTTTCCTCCTCCCTCTTCCTGCTTCGCTTTTTATTATCGTTAATTATTTTTTTAAAAAGTTTAGGAAAATATAGCCTGAGCCACAGGTCGCTTGTTATTTAATTGGTTTTTTTCCCCCATTTTCTTCTCTATGTAGTGATTCCTCCCTAAATTCACTAACACCAGTAAGCGTGTGATCAGGATGAATGTCATCTTTTGGAATTGGTTTGTTTAAAAGACTGAGTCATGGGCTGGTCATACCTAGCTGTTGGTTTTTACATTGTAAGGTGCTTACTGCAAACCAAACTCTAGATTTGATAATCCGTAGATTCTGGACTTCCTTGACACATATCTCCGCATGTACTTATCCTTGTGAAAACAGCTCCCCACGTCACTTCTTCTATCTCCCCTTTACCCTTGTGAGCTGTTGAACAGGAGAGGTGGTGGCTGAGATTAGACAGGACTTTTGCTCGGAGTGGTGACGTCACTTAGAGAGAGCCTCTCCCGTGGACAGGTCTGTGATGCCGGGCAAAGCACACAACCCATTTCTTTCATCCACTGGCTTTCCTGTTGCTCTGAGCTCCGAATAAGGTTTCATTGAATTTCAATTGGGAGAAGAGTGTGTACGTTATTCTGACCGGTGCTCTGCGGAGCCAAGCCCCAGAGCGCGCTGATTGCTTTCCTCTTCATTGCATGTCCCTGATTTCTTTGGAATCCGTAATTATCACCCCAGCCCCCCGTCATTTGCTTTGTTCGTTCACTGCCCAAATTCTGCCTGTTGTTTGAATTGGTTTTCAATATGCTGGTTCCCTTCATGTATTCCAACAGTGTCAGCTAGAAGACATGTCTCCTGGGACCTTCTGATCTGCCCCAGCCTGTTACGGTTGTCTGTTGGCCTGGGACATAGTCTAGAATGTTCCTTCACTATCATCCTGGGATGTACCTTTTCTGATTCTTCTGTCTTCCCCTTATTTTTAACATTTATCTATTTTTGAAAGACAGAAACAGAACGCGAGCAGGGGAGGGTCAGAGAGAGAGGGAGATACAGAATCCGAAGCAGCCTCCAGGCTCCACACTGTCAGCACAGAGCCCAACGTGGGGCTCGAACCCACCAACTGTGAGATCATGACCCAAGCTGACGTTAGACACCCAACCGACTGAGCTATCTAGGTGCCCCTGTATCTTCCCCTTTCTTAGTTTATACTTTAGAATTTTTGTTTGTGTTGGTTACTTTCTTAAAGTAAACTACCCCCAAAGTGGTCTATGTGGCTTATCTCCCCTCTCTGGAAACCTATGTGGATATTCTTTTTCCCCAATATTTCATGATTTGTGAATGTGTTTTGGTGCGGATTTATTTTCACCCATTGTATTGGTATTCCAAGGAGTTTTCAATTTGGAAACCGTTCCTTGTTTGTGAGAAATAATCTTTGGCCATTTAATTAATTGCTTCCATTTTTTTTCTGTTTTGCCTTTCTGGAGGTCCTGTTTTTCAGATAGTGGATCTCCTGGTCTGGTTCTCTAAATTTACTATTTTTCCCTCTACTTTCCCCACCAGTTGGTTTGCCTGTTTGCTTAACTCCCTGAGAGTTTTCCTCAACTTTATTTTCCAACACTTCCATTGAGTTTTTCAAATTTTCCTATCACGTCATTACTTTAAGAGCTCATTTTCATTTGCTAAGTGTTCTGTTTATGTGGTTTCTTATTTTTTCTAGTCCCTGCTGGGAGGCAAACCTCCCTAAAAGTACTAAAATAAACATTTCCATTTTTATTTTTGGTTCCCACATTCTGTGGGTCAGGAATTCAGATAAGACTTGAGTGACTAAGAGCTGAAGTCATCTGGTGGTTTCTTCAGGTACATGTCTGGCACCTGGGCTGGGATGAATGAAAGCCAAGTTCACCTGGGCCCGTTGACGTGGGTACCAAGGACTCTCCCTGTGGCTTTTTACAACAGTGAAGCTAGTTCTGAAGGGAAGTTTCTGGAGAGCAAATTTTCCGAGACAGCCAATTGGAAACTGCATAGTTTGGGGGTTCTTTTTCCAATAGGCTCCACACCCAGCATGGAGCCCAATGCTAGGCTTGAACTCACAACCCCAAGATCTGGACCTGAGCTGAGATCAAGAGTCAGATGCTTAACCAACTAAGCCACCCAGTTGCCCCGGAAGCAGCAGTTTTACATGTCCCAGCCTTGGTGGCCATATAGTGTCACTACTGCCAAACTCTACTGGTCAGTGTCGTCAGGAGGTTGACCAAATTCAAGGGGAAAGGAATTTTGACTGTTTCTTGACTGGAGAATGCAAGTGCACACTGCGACAGAGCACATGGGTGGGAGAGTTGTTTTGTCTGTTTTCAGGCTATAGAACCTCTTTTAATTACTGACTGATTGAATGCAATATTTTTTCTTATCTTTCCAAGGACATTATTAATTTTCTTCTCCCTATGCACAATCTGTTTTCTTTGAACATTTGGGGAGCTTTCCAATTTAAGCAGCATATTTAAGGGTTGGCCTGGTTGGATTCCCTGGTAAATCATCTCCTGCACTGGCTCGGCCGTCCAAGTGCTGGGAACTGATAGCTGGAAGTAGGGAAGGAGATCTCAACACCTATTGTCTTTGGTCTCACTTAGTCCCATTGTTGCCTGGTTGGCAACCCTGCTTTCCATTATGCCTGGTGTGCTCCTGCCTGCCCACACGAAATCTTGGGTCTTGGCCCGGTTTCAGGATAGAGACCTGTTTTTATTTTTTTTAAGTTTATTTATTTATTTTGAGAAGGAGCGTGTGCAAGTGAGGGAAGGGCAGAGAGAGAGAGAAAGTGAGAGTCTAAGCAGGCTCCCCCTGTCAGTATAGAGCCCAGTGTGGGTCTCGATCCCCAAAACTGTGAGATCACGACCTGAGCTGAAATGAAGAGCCAGATGCTTAACTGACTGAGCCACTCAGGCGCCCCAAGACCCAACTGCTTTTTTCTTTTTAAAGTCTATTTATTTTGAGAGGAACAGAGGACCCCATGAGCAGGGGAGGGGCAGAAAGAAGGAGAGAGAGAATCCCAAGCAGGCTGTGCACTGTCAGCGCAGAGCCCGATGGAGAGCTCGAACTCACAGATGGTGAGATCATGAACTATAAGATCATGACCTGAGCCGAATGAAACCAAGAGTCAAATACTTGACCTACTGAGCCACCCAGGGGCCCGAAGACCTGAAGACTGCTTTTAAACAGCTGTCAGTCAATACTATTTTGTTGTTATTGTTGTTTTTAAACATTCTCACCCTCCACTGGAATCTACCGCCATTTTTCTGGACCTTTTGAAGATCTCATACCATAAATGGAGCTGATTCTTTCTCTCCCTACTGTGAGCCTAGGATTCTTGGATCTGTTTAATCAGTTCCCTCTCTGCTGTCTGCTTTTCCATTTGGACTTGCCGCCTCCTCTCTCACTCTCCTTGAGGTCGTTGTCGTCTGTCCTCCTTCTCAGTGAGAACCCCACTGCACCCTGATCCTGACCAATTGGAGTTGTTCATTTTAAGTTGGGACACTTAGAGAGACTGTACTGTTACCTCTGGTGCATTTGATCCCTTTCTTCTTGTCCTCTTCCTTGGCCAGCTCTCCTTAGTATCAGCATTAGAATAGGTCAGAGTTTACTTTTGATATTTGTAGATCTTAATATTCTTGTGCTTCTTGGTTTTAATTTCAAAAAGGCACGTATTAAGATCTATTGCCATTGGGTCTTGGCTTTCCTTCCTTTCTTAACGAGGTAGAAATCTTCTTCTGTTTCTTCTTCATTTGTGTTTTTCTACTTAAAAACATTCACCGTGGGGTCCACAAGGAAGTCTTCTCTTTCAGGAAAGGCATCAGTATTAAAGAAAGAGACCTTCTCTTGGACGCTTGCTAAGATGGTTGCCAGGTCCTGTAGGAGACTCTGGGTGAGGATGCCTTGGTGTGTGTTTGGGTCACATAGAAAAATGGCAGATTAGGGGCATCTGGGTGGCTCAGTCAACCGAGCGTCTGACTTCGGTTTGGTCATGATCTCATGGTTTGTGAGTACAGGCCCCACTTGGAGCTCACTGCTATCAGACTGTCAGCGAAGAGTCCACTTCAGATCCTCTGTCTCACTCTCTATGCCCCCTTGCACTCTCCCAAAAAATAAACATTTTTTTAACGGCAGATTAAATGTAAATGGACTAAGACCTCCAGTCAGAGATCAGCAAAATCAGTTTTTAAAAAGTAATCCAACTCTACAAGAGATATGGTTTTAGATTTAGAGACACAATTAGGTTGAAGTAAAAGAATGCAACTAGACATACCGTGCAAACAAATACCCAAAAAGAGCTAGGGTAACTATACTAATATCTGACAAAATAGACTTTAAGACAAAAATTATTAGAGACGAAGAAGGGCATTGTATGATTATGAAATGGACAGAAGGAAGAAAATCAACAAGGAAACATGAACAACAATATAAACCATCTAGACTACCGGACATTACAAAACATTCACCCCACATCAACAAAATACACATTCTTCTCAAGAACACGTACTTGGAGCTCATGACACCTCTTGGATGTGTAGATTGATTTTTTTAAATCAAATTTGGGGACGTTTTCGGCATTATTTAAATATTTTTTTCTACCTCACTCTCCCCCATTTCCTGTCCTCCCCACCTTTCCATCTGCAAGTTCTACCGTGCACCTGTTGATAGGCTTAATCTTAAGTATCTCACAGGTCTGTGAAGGCCCTGTTCGCTTTTCTCTCTCTCTTTTTTTTTTTTTTTTATAAGATTCATTCTTAGAGAGCGCATGAGCAGAGGAGGGATGAGGGGTGGGGTGGGGGAAACAGAGGATCCAAAGTAGGCGCTGCACTGACAGCAAAATGTCCAATGCAGGGCTTGAACTCACTAACTGTGGGATCATGATCTGAGCAAAGTCGGGATGCTTAACCCACTGAGCCATCCAGGGACCCCCTCTGCTCATTTTTCTGATGTCTTTTTTCTTTTTATTCTTCAGACTGGATACTCTCACTTGACCTGTGCTCACTTCCACTGATCTTTCTCTTCTGTCAGCTCAAACCTGTGGAATTTCTCTAGAGACTTTTTTAGTTCAGTCATTGTACTTTGAATTCCGGATTGCCATTGGGTTTTTTCTTTATAATTTCTTCTCTTTACCGAAATTCTCAGTTTGGTTAAATATCATTCTCCTACACTTTCTTTCAGTGTTTTAGTTCTCTGAACATACTTCTAGTAGTTGACTTAAAGTCTTTAAGTCCAATGCCCTAGCTTCCTCAGGGATAGTTTTTAATTGACTGCTTTTTTCCTATATATGGGCCAGACTTTTGTGTTTGTTGATGTGCCTTGTAATTTTTTGTCAGTGTTGCAAAGGGACATTTTATAATGTGTCACCTCCAGAAGTCAGACCTCTGCCCCTGCCCGGCCCTGGGCTTACTGTTGTTGCTCTTTTGTTTACCGACTTTTCTAGGTTAGGTTTCAAAAGTTTATTTTCTTTGTAGTGTGAGGCTACAGAGTCGGCCACTTAAGTTTCTCTGTGGAGTTAGCTTAGAGATCAGATCCTTTAATGGTTGGATAGAGAGTTCCTAAAATGTCTGAACTGGGAAAGGGTAGGAACTGCTTAGTGGCATCATTTTGTTTATGACCTGGTGGTGTAATGGTTGCGACGCCTAAGTATTTTAGCAGAATCCCCCTGTGTTTCTGGAATACAGGTCTGGTGTCGGGTGGTGGACCAAACAGTTGCAGAAAGATGAGCTAATAAACAGCTAACTCAATTACGAGATTGTCTGTAATGGGCCAGTGAGCACAGGAATCTTCCCCATGGGGACAGAATATATTGGATTTTCCAGCCATATTGGCACCCACTTTGGGACATGCTACCAGAGGTGGTTTTTGGAAAAGATTGACCCACATTGCAAATATTTCCAACGTTGGCCACACACAACAAGCATTAGGAAAATAGGGAAGACCGAAGGGAAAGACATTTTGAAAGAGAGAAATGAACCAGCCATAATTTTGAGGGGAAAGAAGTGAATACATAGGATTAGTTCGCCAGCATGCTTATCTGTATGTGTACTTACGTGGGCGTTGTGTCCCTTCCCGTATTTCCCTTTGCATTTCACAGATTTTTTAAAAAGGTTCATGGCACATAGCACCATCGCTAAATGCTTGGTACATTTAAGAAGGCTGACTCCACGAGAGGCCCCCTACCAACTCTGTTACCTGGAATCCAAGGACTAAGTGAGCCGGTCTTTCTTTAATTCTAAATGGAAAAAAAATATATATATATGTGTGTGTGTGTATGTGCGCATATATATTAATACTTTACATTATTCTATACTAATAATGATCAGTTATTTTCCTTTCTGTTCTTAATATTCACAGTTTATTTGCCAACTAAATATAAACAGTCAAGTGCTGATAATCTAACCTTTTAGTTAGAAGTAACTAAAAGTTAGAACGTCTAGTTCTAGTGCTAGCCGGTCTTAAAAACCAGTTTCCAAAAAACAAACACCAATTTGAAATCTCTCTAAATCTGGGATGGAGATGATTAATATGATTTGACTTTGTTAGAACAGTAGCGCTTAGGGGCGCCTGGCTGGCTCAGTCAGTAGAGCATGTGACTCTTGATCTCCGGGTCGTAAGTTCCAGCGCTACATTGGTTGTAGAGATTACTTAAAAAAAATCTTAGGGGCACCTGGGTGGCTCAGTTCACTGAGCATCCAATTTTTGATTTTGGCTTGTGGGATCTTGCGGTTTGTAGGATCAAGGCCCGCGGTCAGGCTTCGTGCGGATGGCTTGGAGCCTGCTGGGATGCTCCCTCTCGCTCTCTGTCCACCCCCACCATGTGCTTGGGCGCGTTCTTTCTCAAACTAAATAAACTTAAAAAAAAAAAAGATAAGTAAAATAAAATCTTTAAAGAAGAACAGTAGTACTTACTAGTTATAGAACCGATTGCCCCGTTGTAAAATAGATTTTTGAACAAAATATATTTTGTCATATTTGTAAACAATAAAAATGGGTTGGGTTCCTTGTTTGAATATAGACATTATCATTTGTATACAACTGTTGTTTTTCACAAGCCTTAATCATTCTAACTTGTTAAAAGCAATGTGGGAAATGCAAGGCCGTGTGTCTGTTTTGGACTGTGTGTGTCTTTTCTTCCTTGGTGCCTTGGTATGGAACTGAACTAAGAGATTCAAAACAGGCCCGAATCAGGCCTTTCTGGTTTAGTTTGAAAATTTAGTGGACTTCTATTTCCCTCAGAGATTCTTCAGAGGTCACAGCTATTTTTGAACTTCTCCTGAAGAACACCTCCAGTCCTAAGCTGGTGAGGAGCAAATATGTGATCTCTTCACACAAGGGGCTGGTGATGCCAACTGATGGACATTAAGGGGTGTGTCGGGAGGAACCCGGATTAGTGATGATGTCAAGGCAAAGGGTGCTACTTAGAGCAAAAACTCCCCTCACCAACCATGGAGAGTTAAATTATTATAGCTTAGGTCTTCAACTGTGATTTGTATTTCAATATCCTGGAGAGGTAAAATGTTTATTATAGGATATTTTAGCACATCCTTGTACCTATTTTTTTTTTTTTAATTTTATTTTTAAGCAATCTCCACACCCGACATGAGGCTCGAACTCACAACTCTTAAGATCAAGAGTTGGATGCTCGGGGCGCCTGGGTGCTCAGGCGGTTAAGTGCCTGACTCTTGATTTCGGCTCAGGTCATGATCTCATGGTTCATGGTTCAAGCCCTGCACTGGCTCTGCGCTGTCTGTGCAGGGCCTGCTTGGGATTCTCTCTCTCTCTCTCTCTCTCTCTCTCTCTCTCTCTCTCTACACCTCCCTGCTCACGCTTTGTCTCTCTCTCAAAAATAAACATTAAAAAAAAATTGCATGTTCTGCCAACTGAACCAGCCAGGCACCCCCCTTGAATTCTTTTTTACTAATCTAGTATTAATATTACAGGCTGTGTGTTTCTTATAACACTACCCTTTTCCTTTGATGGGCCAATTTTGTTTTATCTTAAATATCTGATCTCTTAGCCAAGAGCGTGGTTTTTAAACCTGAGAAGATGTCATCAAGGACTGTATCTGTATTCCTTCTCTTTTTCTTTTAGTGCCGTTCTCCATGTCAAGATGCCTCTGCGGTCTGGATAAATGCAAACTGACAACTCTCAAGGTCACGACAAGGGGAATCATGACTGCCTGAAGCCTGGAAGACTGCCCTTAATTAAGGAAAGTCCTCGATCATTGTTTGAAATGCTGAGAAAGTTGTTGCGAAGGAGACTTTTCTCTTATCCCACTAAATACTACTTCTTGTTTCTGGTTTTTTCCCTAGTCACCTTCTCTGTTTTTAGAATTCATCAAAAGCCCGAATTTGTAAGTGTTGAGCATTTGGAGCTGGTTGGGGAGAATCCTAATAGTAATATTAACTGTACCAAAGTTTTACAGGGTGATGTAGATGAAATCCAAAAGGTACAGCTTGAAATTCTAACCGTGAAATTTAGGCAGCGCCGTCGGTGGACAGCCAATGACTATATAAACATGACCAAAGATTGTAACTCTTTCATCAAGAGGCGCAAATATATCGTAGAGCCCCTTAGTAAGGAGGAGGCAGAGTTTCCCATTGCGTATTCTATAGTGGTTCATCACAAAATCGAAATGCTGGACAGGCTCCTGAGGGCCATCTACATGCCCCAGAATTTCTATTGCATTCACGTGGACAGAAAATCGGAGGAGTCCTTCCTGGCCGCAGTGATGGGCATTGCCTCCTGCTTCAGTAACGTCTTTGTGGCCAGTCAGCTGGAGAGTGTGGTGTATGCCTCGTGGAGTCGAGTTCAGGCCGACCTCAACTGCATGCAAGACCTGTACCAGATGAGTGCAGACTGGAAGTATTTGATAAATCTTTGCGGTATGGATTTTCCTATTAAAACCAACCTGGAAATTGTCCGGAAGCTCAAGTCGTTAACGGGTGAAAACAACCTAGAGACCGAGAGAATGCCATCCAATAAAAAAGAAAGGTGGAAAAAGCATTTTACAATTGTTAATGGGAAGCTGACCAACACGGGGACTGACAAAATGCACCCTCCTCTGGAAACACCGCTGTTTTCAGGCAGTGCCTATTTTGTGGTCAGTAGGAGGTATGTGGGGTACGTGCTGGAGAATGAAAAAATCCAGAAGTTTATGGAGTGGGCCAAAGACACATACAGTCCTGATGAGTATCTCTGGGCCACTATCCAGAGGATCCCCGAGGTCCCAGGCTCGCTGTCCTTAAGCCAGAAGTATGACATGTCTGACATGCACGCGATCGCAAGATTTGTCAAGTGGCAGTACTTCGAAGGTGATGTTTCCAAGGGTGCCCCCTACCCACCCTGCAGTGGGGTCCATGTGCGCTCCGTATGTGTTTTTGGAGCAGGTGACCTGAACTGGATGCTACGCCAGCACCACTTGTTCGCCAACAAGTTTGACACTGACATTGACCTCTTTGCCATCCAGTGTTTGGATGAGCATCTGAGACATAAAGCCCTAGAGACACTGAAACACTGACTCTTCGTTGTAGGCAACTTGGGAAATAGGACGTGTGTGAGGGGCACCCCATCTGACTCTTCTTCTGTCTTGTTAATACACATCAGAGAAACTATAGGGGGCGCTCTTTGGGGGGGGTGGGGACTCCAACTGGGCAGGTCCTCCAGACTGTGCGGTTTCTACGGGGCTCGGTGGGTTAGAAAGGTCATAGCATCAAATGTTGACCTAGACTTAGCATGCGGCCAGGGCCAACGATGGTGGCCCAGGGGGCTGGAGGAAGACACAGGACAAAAACCAGCTGTTCAAAGAGCTCAGGGACTTAACAAAATGATTTCATCTGTGCCAAATTCCTTCGAGAGCTTTAAATATGACAGTTTTCTCGATTTGAATAAATATATAGCAACCACCAATGGTAAGGATATAATTTATCTTGCAGGATTTTTTGCTGAAATAGATACTGGACTTGAAGTGATCATTGTAAATACTTTTCTGCTGTAATGTTGTGCCGTGTAATTGTGTATCTATCGGTATGTGTCATCTCAGGGAACTTGAAAAAGTGGGCTTGATTGAACGTGAATATTTCTAATTATCCCTTCTAACAATGGATAGATGTTTTTTAAAACTAAAAAAAAAAAGGTGGTGATGTGTAGTTTGATTCTGTGAATCATCTTAGCTTATTAGATAAGATATCTTAGGTTATTTAAAAAGTTAAGATATCTTTGTTGCTACAGTGTCCTCAGAGAAACACTAAATTTTTCCAAATATTTTTTGCTACTTTTCCCCCCTGGTCTCCTCAGACCTTGCTATCAAGCTGTACTGTATAAAAACTTGTTTTCAGGGGCACCTGGGTGGCCCAGTCAGTTGAGTGTCTGACTTCTTCTCAGGTCATGGTCTCATCGTTTGTGGGTCCAAGCCTCGCATCGGGCTCTGTGCTGACAGTTCGGAGCCTGGAGCCTGCTTGAGATTCTGTGTCTCCCTCTCTCTCTGACCCTCCCCCACTTAAACACTGTCTCGTACGCGCTCTCTCTTTCTCTCTCTCTCTCTCTCTCTCTCTCTCAAAAACAAATAAACATTTAAAAAAACCTTGTTTTCATAGTGCCTCGTATTACTGCCTCAGTTCTCTTTTGTGATTCAGGCGATCGATCGGAATCCATGCAGGGATCTCAGAAGGGGTGAGGTAGGTATGGGGAGTGGCAGGAGAGGCGCCCTATGTGGGCGGTTTCCAAGGGCTGTGAGAATGTTCTTAACCAGCAGTCCATACTGTTTGCAGACGTCAAGGCTGTTGCTCTTTGGACCCACTGTGTCCAGTGTCCCAGAGTCTTGCATCTTAATGTCACCTGCGTCTCCATTTGAAAAGGACTGGCATCCTGCCCCTTGGTTGGTCCTTGGCCCTTGGGATTAGAAGTTGCCTTCTCTCTGGGAAGCCAGCCCCTGTGCTGTTGTTCCACATGCGTCCTTGAAGGCCTGGGAATCTCGAAGGGAACATCAGGTTTGGGGCACATGGTTTCAGGGTTTATTATTCACGGCATATGGTTTTTGCTCTACTTTTCCACCAAAAGGCCAGTGATTGGAGGCAGCTCTTGTGCTATCTCATATCTCAAAATTAATGAGCAGTAGAAAGAAAAAAAAAAGAAAACGTGCTCTTTTGATAAGCGGATACTGTTCAGCCAAAAGTCTAACAGAAAATGTGACGCTTTTATCATTTAGCTGAGACTTAAAACAACGATCGAAACTGCGTACTTTATTGTAAAGCATAGCCAGTGAAAGTGACAGCACAGGAAAGTCATAATATCACGCAGCTTTCAGGCACTCAACTGAGAAGCCTTTTTTTATTCCTTAAAGTTAGAAAACCTTTTCATTTTATGGAGAGAGCTTTGGCATATTGACCCGCCTGGATGAAAGTTTCACATTTTTTAAACCTTTGTCATCGTGTCAGTAGATTGCTGTGTTTTGCATGATTAGATAGGACAGCTGGGATGTTGGATCAAGAAAAACATACTCTGAAAACTCAAAAGATGATGTCGATGAGGGCATTATATGATAGTGCTGCCTCTTGCCATCTATATCAGTATTTTTTTAATTTTTTTTTTTTTACATTTACTTATTTTTGAGAGACAGAGTGTGTGAACAGGGGAGGAGCAGAGAGAAAGACAGAATCAAGCAGGCACCAGGCTCCGAGCTAGCGGTCAGCACAGAGCCTGATGCCCGACTTGAACCCCCCGAAGTCAGCATCCGACTTCTGCTCAGGTCGTGATCTCATGGTTTGTGGGTTCAAGCCCCCTGCTAGAGTCTGTGCTGACAGCTCAGAGCCTGGAGCTGTTTGGGATTCTGTCTCCCTCTCTCTCCCCCTCCCCCACTGTTCTCTCTCTCTCAAAAGTAAATAAACATTTAAAAAAAGTATAAGTCTGCTTGTCAAAGATTTAACCAATGTGTGTTTTCTTAAAGTTTTCATGGATTGTCCTCAGAATATTGATTTAGCAGATTTTGATGCAATCGAAACTAAAAATGGCTTATAACTGTTGGGAAAGAAAAGATTGTTTTTATTACTGCAAATATGGTTGTCCAAATAGAAAGCCCAAAAATTCTTGTCTTAGGGTTTTTGTAAATTAACCAATATATTCAAAAATTAGTTTTTTCCATAGTCAAGCAAAAAAAAAGTTTTACAATATAATGGGATTGTTATTTATCACAGCAACAAACTCAGTAAAATGTTCAAACTTAAGGTATGTGTGGGACAAATAGACTTGTAGGGGAGAAAACTACATTGTGCTCCTAGATGGCAAATATTTTAGACGTGTCCTTTCCCAAGTCAGTCCATCTGTCACATGGAAATCCAATCCTATTCTCAAAGCATTGGTAAAATTGTTCTAGATTTTACCTACACAATAGTGAGGAGTACTTTGAAAGAGAAAAGTAATGAAGCCTTAAAATACTAAATATGAACCCATGTTTTAAAACTGAAAAATTAAGGGGTGCCTGGGTGGCTCGGTCTGTTGAGTGTCTGGCTTCAGCTCAGGTCATGATCTCACGGTTCATGGGTTTGAGCCCCGCGTCAGGATCTGTGCTGACAGCTCAGAGCCTGGAGCCTGTCTTTGGAGTCTGTCTCCCTCTCTCTCTGACCCACCCCTGCTCACAATGTCTGTCTGTCTCTTTCTCTCTCTCTCAAATAAAAAACCATTAAAAAAATAAAAAATTAAAGATGTATTGCTAGTTTACATTTGAATGCTCAGACCAGTACAGTAACAACCCAGAAATAGGTGTTAGCAGTTGTAAAATATTGCAAAGGAACTGAAACTATTTAAGAGCATAAAGTTGAACAAAAATAAAAATGGCTGCACTGATGCTTCAGCGAAGCTTGATTTTAAAGTCACCGTTTCCCTCTCTTCTGCAAACCTCCTCTCCTCCCTTCTTAGCCTTTTGTTTCAGAAACCTGCTACCACCCTGAAGACGGGGTCGGGGAGGTTGGTGCCAAGTAAACAATTCCTGGCAAAGCAGGTTCGATGCTGGATTTCCCTAAGCCCTCCGAAACCCTGTCCTCCTGGCCAGCTTGCAGATCGTGAGGCAGTAGTCTGCTGCGGGCTCCTTGGCCTCGCAAAGCAATAAAGCTATTGATTGTTCCTCTTCATCCCAAACTTTGTCCTGGAGTTTCATTTGGGGTCTGAAACCCAGAAGTCAATTTTTGACAACAGAACCATCAGAACATAGGAAGGGAAGGGCACCTTGATTCAACAGGTACATACTGGAGGGCGTTAGGTTGTAGCTTCATAACCTACACCAAACCCCAGATGGTTAAGAATAAAATAAATGAGAAGAACCTGTCGGTGACTAGCTGCACGTGATGGAATTTTCCAAATGTAACCAATGGGCAGATTCTTTAAGGAACAGATTATAGATTTAACTAAAAGTATGTATCTTCTGAATATGAGAAAGCAAAAGGCAATCAGAACTGGAAAGCTTGCTAACAACGTTTGAAAGAGGGCTGTGGGGCGCCTGGGTGGCTCAGTCTGTCGAACATCTGAGTTAATTTTGGCTCAGGTGGTGATCCCAGGGTCATGGGATCGAGGCCTGTCTTGGGCTATGTGCTCCATGCTGAGCGTGAAGCTTGCTTGAGGCTCTCGCTCTGTTTCTCTCTCCCTCTGTTCTTCTCTGCTCATGTGTGTGCTCTCTCCTTAAAAACAAATATGGGGCGCCTGGATGGCTCAGTGGGTTTAGCGTCTGACTTCAGCTCAGGTCATGATCTCACAGTCTGTGGGTCTGAGCCTCGCATCTGGCTCTGTGCTGACAGCTCAGAGCCTGGAGCCTGCCTCAGATTCTGTGTCGCCCTCTCTCTCTGACCCTCCCCCACTCATGCTCTGTTTCTCTGTGTCTCAATAATAAATAAACATAAATTTTTTTTAAATGAGAGGCTGAGTACCTTAATATGGAAATAATTTATGCTAATATTTTAAAAAACACCCTTATTGAGCTAGAAATCATATACCATGCAATTCACCCATTTAAAGTTTGGTTTAGATGGTTCTTTTTAAAAACATCAAGTTGCAATCAGATTTAGAACATTTTCATCACCTCCAAAGAAACCCTATATCCTTCAGTGGTCTCTCCTCATTACTCCTCAACTCCCTTATAGTAATTCATTTTTTAAAAGCATTAAGATGCCGAGAGTAACTGAACAAAAGATGTTAAAATTCATACAAGGTGACACAAGGGAAATAGAAATGGCGAATATGAAGTATTGGAATTCCATACAAATAATCCAATTAAAACAGTTTAATTTTTACACATACCTACATTTTTTTAATGTTTTATTTATTTTTGAAAGAGAGACAGCACACATACACATGAGTGGGAGGAGGGGCAGAGAGAAAGGGGGACAGAGAATCAGAAGCAGGCTCTGCCCTGACAGCAAAGAGCCTAATGTGGGGCTCAAACTCACAGCGAGATCAGGACCTAAGCTGAAGGCAGCCGATTAACTGACTGAGCCACCCAAGTGCCCCTGAATTAGGGTTTTAATATTCCCCCTCATACTTATGAGACTAGGTTGAGAAACACATACTCCTACTCCAGGGAAGAGTGTTAAATTTATCCAGAAAACAGTTTGACCCCATGAAAAGCCTTTAAAAACATTCAGATTCTTTGATCAATCATTCACTTCTTTGAAAATATCCTAAGGGAATAATAAGAGATCAGACCCACATTTTTAAAATTTTATTTTTGATAGAGAGAGACAGCGCGAACAGGGGAGGGTCAGAGAGAGAGGGAGACACAGAATCCGAAGCAGGCTCCAGGCTCTGAGCTAGCTGTCAGCACAGAGCCTGATGCGGGGCTCAAACCCACGAACTGTGAGATCATGACCTGAGCCAAAGTCAGACGCTTAACCGACTGAGCCACCCAGGCGCCCCCAGACCCACATTTAAATGCAATGTCAGTCATATCCTTCTTTGTGATAAAATGTCAAAATACATAAATCTCCCAAGATAGAGGAATCAATGGGCACTTTTTTTTACATTCATATGATGCGGTATTGTGGAATATTCTTACAGTATACTAGTACTGTGGAAAATTACTATAAATTAAGGAAAGTAAACTGGAAGATTCTATATGATCTCAGTTATGCACGAATGATGATCCTGAACACAAAGACACATTCAGAATCTCCCTGAAATATCACATCTTGATATGTTGAGAGCAATTCTTTCCAGCTCTATAAAATTGTTGCTTGCCAAATATTTATTTGGAGCATTTTCCACATATGGTTTGCCTTAGGGAATCTTATTAAGAGTCCTCAGCCCCAGTCTCTATTGGGGGAGGGGAGGATCCTCCTTTCTCTCTATTTCTCTTTCACCCACAAAGGCTTTGTGATAAGCATTGATGCTGAGCAGTGTGTCCCGAGGCCTTTTACTCTGGGTAACCCTGTACGTACCGCACTTGTATATCCTGGGTAGAGAAAAACTTTTGGCAGCACTAACCAGGAGAATCATTAACCAGTCCTATAGGGCGGGGTCAATCTGGCTTCAAGGACCCAGGATGCCTATGTAAGGACACAGGTCTGAATCAAGCTTCCCCTCTGACCTTGGAGGCCTAGGTGTTGGCTTCTCAGAATCATTAGACAAATAGAAGGGCACACATTGCCCAAGGAAAGAGGGACCACCCTTGTAACGCCCAATCCGGAAAGGCCAGCTAACACCTTTAACATTTCTAAGGGCGGGCCTAGAGACAGAAGCTATAGATAATCACCTATTGCTTAAGACTAGTCACGCCCTACATGAGGGTCCTAGTCACGCCCTACGTGAGGGTCCTGGGTCCACTCTGTGATTGGTTAAAGTTACTGTCAATGATGTTATGCTATAATGATTGGACCCCTGTACCTGTGTCACAATTTCCTGGAACTTCCCTTTCCCAAAACTCATAAAAGCCCTACCCCCCCATGTTCGGGCTCTCAGCATGAATCCACTGCGCAGGTAAAGACTGTGAGCCCGAGCTCAGGCTCGGCCAGCCTAAGCTCGTAATAAAACCGCCCTGTGCTTTTGCATGCGTGACTCGGTCTCCCTGGTAGTCTCTGGTTTTTGGGGACAATATTACAAATCTGGCTATAACATCTAGATTGGCAGTGGTTTTGCCTGCAGCCCCTTGGAATGTATACATGGAATTTTGTGATCTGATACCAGATAAATGATCATTTAATTGTTTGCTGGGTAAAGACGGGCAGCTGCTTGCCAAGGCAAAACAAATGTTCCCTTCAGCAGAGGGAAAATATTTGTATGCCCTAGTGTTATCCATTTGCACATCTGATCCATCGTGGGAACTTGGGTGAACAATATTGGCGTGGAAGGAGGAGCCTATTTAACTCAATAATTTGGTATATTTCATGGGTAAGTCTCAACTGCCTTCAAGATGAGCTAAGAAACAGAAACCAATGCTTTCTTTAAAAAAAAAAAAAGAAAACCACCAACAAACATGTGTTTTGTTGGGTTTCTTTTATTTTTTTCAAGGATTTATTTCTGCAAAACTAATCACTAGCTTAAATGTTGCTAGACATTAATAATTTACTTTCTTTGTCATCAGACTTATATTAGTAGACTTTCTAGCCCAGTCAGAATTCCTTCATTTAACTTCATCCAAAGGAGAAATATTTTCTTTGGGGAAAGCTTTCCCTACTCCACCACCCAAAGAAGCATACTCCTTGAAATATGTCCCTTAATGCCTATTGAGCTAATAATGACAACAGCTAACCTTTGCCAACTATTTCCTTACTGCATGATCTAGGCACCCATCACGTCCTTTTACCTCACGGCCACCCTGGGAGTGGATGCTACTTTTAGCTCAGTTTACAAAGGGGAGAAAGCAGTCTATGAATCTGTAATCAAAGGTATCTTAAAGAAAAAAAATTTTTTCCTCTGATCTGTGTTACCATCTAAACACAGACCCTGTCCTGTTTCGGGTGTAGTGCCTCTCGCTTTAAACATGCAAACACGTTGAAAAATAAAAGGTGGCAGGAAGAAGAATTAATTCTTGAGTCTTGCTGAATCACCCCCCAAGAGCACGTGGAGAGAGAGAAAGAGCAGAAGCAGGAAATGTGGTGAACAGCAGCCCATCGAGGGCCCGCCAAGTAGGAGAGGCGGGTGAGAAATCCTGAGTCAAAATAGTCTTAGAGGTAGGAAAGCTGGAGAAAGGAATTTGGAAGCCACAGAAGTGAATCCTTTCAAGAAGTGCTGTCAGTCTTAACACTTGGAGGCGTAGGAGGTTGGAGAGGAAGAGGTTTGGGAATAAGTACATGAGACAGTCGTGAAACTCCAATTTCCAGGGACAGAGTCCATATAAGTATATTTGCCTGCAGTCAACTACTGCTTCTCCAGCCTGTGTAATAAACACACCCTCATGTACACCAAAAGGGGTGGCCTCAGGACCCTGAGAATCCAGAAGCCAGTCCGACTGAGCCTGAAATTCTGCATACTGTCAGGTCTCACTCAGGAATGTGAGGGGAGGAGGTATGGGCTTCAAAGACCACAGAGGGCTGTTGGGGGGCAGGGCGGTGGGTGGGCCAGCAGCCTAGGGAGAAGCATGTGAGGGCGAGGGGACGTTGACAACGGAGTGTCAAGGGAGTCTTACCCCTCTGGATCTCGGTGGACCTGCCATCGCTGTTTGCTCTGGACCTGGAATGGCAGAAGCAGGGTGAGTTGGTTATCAACCCTGGGTCTTTCCCTCCAGGTCTTCAGGAAAACCTCCATCAGTGCCTTGAGAGTGGGATTTATATTTTCTGGGTATTGGTGCTTCAGAAACTGGCTTGTAGGCAGGAACAGAGAAGGAAGGGGGAGGAGGGGTGGTGCAAGTAGGAGAGAATTTAAAAGGAGCAGGAGCAGGAATATGGCGTGGGAGTGGCATCTCCTTAAGGGAGCTGAGAGGCCCAACCCAAACTCCCACCTCTGGAGGGGGTCGGTGGGCAGGGTTTGTGGGCTGGTGGACATCAGCATAAGCCCAACAAAGTTAGCTCCAACTATGACATGTCAATGCATATACTGAATTATATGCAACCAAACTTTGCAGGTCCTACTTTGGAAAACCTTTCTACAAAGCACCCAGTTATTGATGCTACCAACCTGAGAGGCAGCCCTGAGTTATCCTCTCTCCCCCACCCATTCACCAAGATCTCTCTTCCTAGGGTCACCTGGGCAGCTTGATCGGTTAAGCGACAGACTCTTGATTTCAGCTCAGGTCGTGATCTCTTGGCTTGCGGAATGGACAGTGTGAAGCCTGCTTGGGATTCTCTCTTTCTGCCCCTGACTTCTGCACACTCTCTCCCTCTCTCTCATAATAAATAAATAAATAAACATAAAAAAAAAAAAGAGTAGAGTTGATTGCTCACTACGTCGGTGGAGAGCCTCATCTCCAGGTTCCTGGTAGCATGTCAGCGGAAGGAAAGCCAAGCAGGGCTGTTTATGAGGTTATAGATTCCGGTTAAGTTGAGTCTGAAGATGTGCAATCTTGGGTAATGATAGTAATAAAATAGTGTAGGATGGGGTAGGATGGGAAGAAACAGCAAAGGTGAGGATTTTGAGGCAAAACATTCAAACGGTCTTGAGTACAAACTATCATGTGCTGCTTTTTCTTTATTGCAGAATTGATGGCTCTTTGAGGATGTTCTGGAGTGAAAAATGAAGGTATTTGCAACTTTTGCCTCCCAGGGCAAGAATTTTCTAGAATAGTAACTTTATGTTGGTGAAGACAGTAAACTGGGTGGGTGTAGATGGTTTTGCCTCTCACCTCCTTCCCCTCCCCCTCACTCTTCCAATCCAACAGCAACAACAAGAAAAGTAACAGTAACAATAAAGGTAGCAGTAGATACTTAACTGTCCTTATGTGCAAAGCATGATCCTGAGCATTTTATAAATACTTGCTCATTTAACCATTCACAGTCTTATGGTACAGGCACAATTATCCACATGGTACAAACAGAGAAATAAAGCAGTTCATTCATTATAGGGCCAAATAATTTGCCCCTGTCTGAATGTACCCAGTGTATTTATTCATTTATCCACCAAAAGACATTTTGGTTGCTTCCAAGTTTGGGAAATGCTGAAGAAAGCAGCTACACACATGTGTGTGCAGGTTTTCATGTGGACATAAGTTTTCAGCTCTTTTCTGTAAACATCAAGGGCCACAGCTGCTGGGTCGTACGGTAAAGGTTCTGTTTAGTTATGTAAGAAAGCTCCGAGCTGTCATCTGAAGTGGCTGTCGCATTTCCCCCTTCCCACCAGCAATGAATGAGAATTTCTGTCGCTTCACATCCTCACCAGCACTTCATGCTGCCAGTGTCCTGGGTTTTGGCCGTTTTTATAAGGGTGTAGTGACATGTCATTGTTGTAATTGATGTGATGACCTATGACGTGGAACATTTTTTCATATGTTGGTTCGCCATCTGCATATCTTCTATGGTGAGGTGTCTCTTTAGGTCTCTTGCCCTTTTTTAAAATTGGATTGTTTGGGGTTTTTTAAATTGACTTTTTAAAAATGTTTATTTATTTTTGAGAGGGAGAGAGAGACAGGTCATGAGCAGGGGAGGGACAGAGAGAGAAGGAGACACAGGATCCGAAGCAGGCTCCAGGTTCTGAGCTGTTAGCACAGAGCCTGACACGGGGCTCAAACTCACAAACTGTGAGATCGTGACCTGAGCTGAAGTCAGACGCTTAACCGACTAAGCCACCCAGGTGCCCCTTAAGAGTTTTTGTATATTTCAGACAGCAGTTCTTTATCAGATATGTCTTTTGCAGATATTTTTTTTCTCAGACTATAACTACCTTTTTTTTAAACAGAAAAATGCATGTTAAAATATTAAGTTAATAGCTGATGTTACTCCTTGGGAACAGAGATTATATCTCTTCATTTTTGTATTTGTAGGCCTAGCACAGAGCATGGTACACAATATAAACTCATTAAGGGACACCTGGAGCGCCCAGTCGGTTAAGTGTCCAACTCTTGATTTCAGCTCAGGTCATGATTTCTCACAGTTGGTGATTTTGAGCCCCGAGTCCGGTTCTGTGCTCACATCGTGGAGCCTGCTTGAGATTCTCTATCTCTCTTTCTCTCTGCCCCTCACTTGTTCTCTTTCTCTCTCTCAAAATAAATAAACAAACTTACAAAAACAATAGATTCTCCCTAAATATGTGGTAAATGAATAAAAATTTGCTTAATCCTGATTAACCTCCTTAAGGAAAGAAAAATCTCATTTTAGATATTTATTTTGCTCTCAAATTGACAGAAATCATAACAGTAGAAGGGAAAACATATAAATATACCCACAACCATCCAACATAAATTCAGCCCGTCTTTATTCCCACTGTGATACAAAACCTTACTGAAAACGAAATGCTGCACCTGAATTAAAGCGATCTGTCATCTCCCCGCCCCTGCCCACAAATATTTCTGTTCGGGAAATTTGATCTCTCGGAATCTGGTGTTCTTCCCTCACTGCCTAAGCATGTGACTGACGTAACTGGAGAGTGGGTCCAATCCAGCCTGGGCGGTCGGAGAGTTTGGGTCTCTGGCGGGCTGTGGATCCTCTCTGTTCACTAGGGGAGAGCCACTGGGAGAAGGTGGAGGTCATGCAAGCTCGTGGGTCTCTGGATGGGATGCATTTTGTCCCAAGCCATTTATAGAAACTCCGCAAAGGGGGTCAGGGTACACCTGTTTCCTATGAAACTGACAGTACTTTGTGTGAGGTGCAAACAAGGAAATAGGGATGGGTAATAAAAATAGGGAAGATGTGTGTGTGTGTGTGTGTGTGTGTGTGTGTGTGTGTGTGTGTGTGTGTAATAAATCGGGGGAAGGGGGTGGGAAGGATGCCTGCCTGGCTTAGTCAGTAGGGGATGTGACTCTTGATCTCAGGGTTGTGAGTTTGAGCCCCACGTTGGGTCTAGAGATGCCTTAAAGAAAAAAACACGTCGGGGGAAAAGAACACATGCATTCTTGGTTTAGGACTAATAGCACCAAGCCAGTGGGACAAGAGCGAGGAAAGCTTTCCCCAGAATCCTTCCACATTACTACTGCACGCTAGGGGGCTATGGGGAATGACATGATTGTACTGTTGTGTCATTTCAGCAGCGGACTCTGACCAGAGTGTAGTGTCGGAGGAAGAGAAATTGCCTACTGTGATGGTTGTATCCATTCAAGAGGGTTTTCCTTAGCCTGGGCACTATTAACATTTGGGGCCAGATAATTCTTTGTTCTAGGGATGGAGGCCACCCTGTAGGTTGTAGGATGTTTGGCAGCCTTGCAGGCCCCAAGGCACTGCATGCCAGTAACATCCTGCCCTCCCCTCCCCTCCAGTTGTGACAACTGAAGATACTTCTAGATATTGCCAAATGTCCTCTGGGGGTGGGGAGGGCAGAATCATCCCTGCTTGAGAACCACTGTTTTATAGGAAGGATTCAGTTTCCATCACAAATGCCGGGCAGAGGGTCTCCTGTGTGAAGATTCACTGAGTAGGAATGAGATTTACCCTGGTGGACCAAATACTTCTGGTTGTTGCCAATATGCAGCTTAAATCTGATGGGTGTCAAGATCAATGGCTGGATGTAGGATGTCTCAGTAGGTAGATGTTATTTCTCTAAGGAACCAGGCAGTATTTAGAAATATACATCATCCAAACTACTTCCTTCCTAGCCAATCACAGGAGGTAGAAGCAATCCATGTGTTAGGGAAGACCAGAGAGTCCACCATTAGATCCTAATAACCAAGAAAAAGAAATGATACCTATTGATACCACATGATACCTATATGAAATGTGATAGTCTTCCAGAAAAATGTGGAGGCCAGTTCTATGAATGACCCTCAAATACTACACTGCTTCAGAAGGAAGTGAAAGTGTTGATAAAAATACAGATGTCTTGGGACACCTGGCTGGCTCAGTCGGTGAAGCATGCAACGCTTGATCTCGGGGTCGTGAGTTCGAGCCCCACGTTGGGTGTAGAGATTACTTAAAATAATAAAATCCTACAAAAAAATACAGGTGTCTGGGCCACCCCTTATGTTTCAAAACCAATAAAGATAAACCAGGTGCAGTCGATTCTTGGTGTTCGTGGTACTTAAGTTCTAGAAAGTCACTGCAAACACTAAATGAACACTGAACTACTGTTGTCCCCGGGAATCACAGGGGTAGGTTCTTGAGAACCTCTGGTTACAACATGTTCGCCAATCCGCCGTTTGTGCCTTTTCAGGTTTGTTTGCCAACTTTTTGTAAAACAAGCCAGTCTCAGCAGCATTGAAAATCTGCTCTCCACATTCCCCATTTTCCTGTAAAATGCTTAGCAGATATTTAAAAATTCTTTTGGAGCCTCATGATCTGCAGAAACAACCTCCCCTGCAAGTTGGACGTGTCTCAGCCCCATGGTCTTCTGAAAAGCAGGATGCAGCCCGCACTTGTCCAGAAAGGCTTGGCGTTTCTTAACTCCAGATGCCATGACCACGAATCTCCTTGGCTTTCAGCCTCACAGTAATGGCGTCCACTATGTGTTTTTTTGTTGTTGTTGTTGTTGTCATCTCATGAATCCACAAATACAGCTTTGTTCCCTTTTTTCCAAGGCTTCATCATGTACAACAGGTGGGCCCTTCAGCACTTTGTGGAGCAGCCTCACACAGATCGGCAAAGTTGGGCTTCCTTTCCTGGATATACATTGTTGATCCATTAACATTGAACTCACAGCCAACAGCACTAAAACTCACGCCTAAATGAAACTTCTCTAACACATGTGTTTTTTCTGTAAGGCTCATCATCCCCTTTTTCTTGTGCTTAGGATCAGTAGACAGCACCTCAGTGCTGCTGGGGGCCATTTTAAATGAGGAAATCACCAGGAAAAAGCACAGAAAAGCACACAAATGCAAAAAAGCACACAGAAAAGCACACAAAAGCATTAAATCGACTGTGAGAAAGGATACTTGATTACAGTAGGTGAGAGAAACAGAAGACAGGGCGTGGCCTCATTCACCTCGGCTGGGAATGTGTGTATTGAGTAATTCTGATTTTTTTTGCTTCTCTGTATATGCTGATGAACGATCACAAAGGTGCCACGTGTCATGATTTTGGAGTTACAAATAAATTCAGTGAGTATGCACATTTTCAAATATGGAATTCATGAATAATGAGGATCGGTGGCATCTGTGTTGTTATCAAGCTCCCTAAGGTGCTGTGGGGCACAGCCAAATGGAGAACACTCTGAATTAAATATTTGGTGAACGTGAAGTAGGGCTTCTATTTGGCATTTGATATGATAAAATTTTCTGAAGTGACCCCACCCTGTAACATTCAGGTTTACTGTTCTGCCCCAACTAAAAACAGTAAAAAAAAAAAATTTTTTTTAAATGTTTCTTATTTTTGAGAGAGACACAGAGCATCAGCTGGGGGAGGGGCAGAGAAAGAAGGAGACACAGAATCTGAAGCAGGCTCCGGGCTCTGAGCCATCAGCACAGAGCCCGATGCAGGGCTTGAACCCACAAATTGTGAGATCGTGACTGGAGCTGAAGTTGGACACTTTAACTGACTGAACCACCCAGATGCCCCTAAACACACTTTTAAAGCTATGCCTATACCTTATGCCACACAAATCTGTGGCTGTTATCATCTGTTGACATTTTTTTTGGAGAAATCATTTTTATCCTTTCAACTGCAGATAAGCAGAGGAATTTTTAAAATATTCTTCTGCAAAGGGAGTCTATGAACATTAGGTGAACCACTGCAGAGTTAAGATGGGAAAGAAAGCTCAGCTCAGGTAAGTCTTTCACTCTTGGAGAAAGCCAACTGCACCTAATGGGGCAAAGACCATTGTATGATGAATATTTCTCTCTATATTTGATACTTAAGCGAAAAGAAATCCTATGGAGGATTTTTTTTTCCTCTTTAAGTTGAAAAGAAACAATCAAGAGATTCCTTGAATATGACATCTTCTTCTGCTTATGTTCAAGATTTCCATGATCACAGTTACTTACAGTGTTAACTTTTGTGTATAATTTGTCTATCCTGCAGAATGTAAGCATTGGGGATTGTGTTTTTCTTATTTACCACCATATCCCTAATACCTGGCACAGGGACTGATACATTGCGTGTGTTAAAAAAAATTTTTTTTTTAATATTTTGTTATGTCTTTATTTTGAGAGAGACAGAGAGTGAGTGGGGGAGGGGCAGAGAGGGAGAGAGACGAAGACAGAGACTCTAAAACAGGCTCCAGGCTCTGAGCTGTCAGCACAGAGCCCCACATGGGACTTGAACCCACAGACTGTGAGAGCATGACCTGAGCCGAAGTCGGGCGCTTAACCGACTGAGCCACCCAGGCCCCTCAAAATGTGTTTAATAAGAAAGAAAAGAGGGAAGTGAATAAACATTTGTTAAGCACTTAGTATATGCCAAGCAAATTGCTATCCCCTTTATTTCTCACAAAAACTATGCAGTAGATATTTTTCACCCCATTTTACAGATCAGAAAGCTGAGACTCAGAGACACTTTGGAACTAGTCCATATCACCCCATCAGACATGATTAGTTGTCAACTCATCTTCCATCTCTCCTTTTCTCCTGCTGGTAGAACCTCAGTTGTGTTAAGTATACAAAATGTGCCCTACCCTCACTCTCACAACTGGGTAGAGTTGTTTTCTTTGTCAATGATTAGTCAGTCTGGCTAATGGGATGAGAGGAGGTGTGCTGGGCTTGGATGTTCTGGAAAGGGTTTCAGACTTGGAAAAGATAGTATCTCTAGATTTGCTATTTCTTGGATGTGGCACAGTCATTTTATGACCTGAAGTGGCAAAGCCGAGAGATCAAAGGGTTGGAGGGTCAATTATAACATGATTGAGACACTTAGTTAATCAGTTATCTTATCTCTGAACGTATCAGCTTGGAAAATGAGCTTCGATACTGTTTTAGGCATTTTAAAAAAAGATTTATTGTTATGTAATCTCTATACCCAATGTGGGGCTAGAACTGACAACCCCGAGATCAAGAGTTGCAAGCTCCGACAGCTGAGCCAGCCAGGCACCCCTGTTTTAGGCACTTTGAATCAGGAAGCCCTGCAAATGAACAGAATCAGGTAACCAAAGAGTGGGAAACTCGGATTTGGCTCTGAAGTCTGTGTTCCTTTTCCCTCCACCCCACTATCTTTTGGAAGATGAAATTGTTCAAAGAAAGATCTGGAAACTTCTGAGTGCTGTGGGGGAAGTAAACAATGATGGTTCTTCTAAACCATTCAGTGGTCCATTCTAGCACAGTCTTGAGAGATTTGACGAGATTTATCTGCTGCACAGGTAAATGCACAACAAGCACGCCATTCCGCTTAAATATGTTTTTGTTTGTATATTCTTTTGTAGTTGTCTCTATCTTTCTATGTGAATTGTACGTTCTCTGAGGGCAGGACCCATGTCTTGTGTCTCCAAAAATCTATACTTGTCAATTTCCTGTGCGTTCCAAGTGATAGAAACACAACATGAACTACCTTGAACAGTGAAAGGTGATATTCTGGGTTCTGTAACTGAACCACAGGAATGGAGCTGGCCTCGGGCAGACCCAGGAGTGGCTTGTGACTCCCACACATCCAGGCCTCTGCACTTCCCAAGGCTTTCCCGGGAGCTTTATGCCTTCAGGTTAACTTACTTGGCTGGGGCCATGGCTGTAGGCTCACTTCCAAGCCTACAATCATGTGCTTCCTGACAAGAGAGGCTCTCCTTTAGCTTCTACAGAAACAACCTGGAGAATGTTCCTGAGGGGTTGGGTTTGGGTTGTGGTCCCATCCCTGGACCAGTCCCTTGGCCAGGGTACCACAATTGGCCCACCCTGGGCTGCACATGTGCCTGTCTTCAGAGGGACAGGCATGTTAGAGGAAAGAATCCACAAAGGAAAAGGCTCACCCTGTTCTCCCAAGGGCTTGTTTTGGGCTATGCACTGAGTGGTGAGTCAACGGTGGTCACTGCAAATATCTAGAGGACTAAGAGACACAAACTCGCCTGTCACACAGTGTACCTTCACCACACTCTTTCCTAATATCCAAACTCTGTGTGGACACCATGGGAAGAACTCCAGCACCAATATTTCAGAGCTGGGAACACTTTTCTCACAACCTTTGCATGCACACACCCTGTCTTGATGATTGCCAGATAGCATGGACCTTCCTCTCCCCCACCAGAAAGAATGTGGCAGGGAGAAAATTCCGCATACCAATTCACACATGCCGGGCTCTCCACACTGTACAGCCCAGGCTTCAGTTAACAATTTGCCTTCCTGCTTTGGGATTGCGGATGCTCACGTTTGAGTCACTGAGTTCTCCAACTCTTCTCCATCATGCACTCAAGCCCGTTCAAAATCGACCGCCCGGACAAGAGAGAGGGGGCAGTGATCACCAAAGAACTTGAGTGACAGGGGGACACGAGTTGAACATGACAAAATCCCAGGGCACGTGGATCCCACAGCTTGCCTGTCATGCCAAATGCAAGGGAGGCAAAGACACCTTTCCCCCCTTGTGTCCACAAACCAGTAAATAACACTGTGAATAGTGACACACTAGAAACCAAGTGCTTAGTCCAGCCCAGACAGTGACGTGAGAATTCTCGGCCAAGCATGGGTCCCCGCAGCCCTGAGATGGTTTTGCCAGCAAATGCCCAGAGTCGTTCAAGGAGTTTGGTTTGTTAACTTTATACAAAGATCTCATATAAATTTTATCATTGGAAAAATTGTTATTGTTCACTTTTTAAAATTTATTATTGAGACAGAGAAAAACAGAGCATCAGAAAATCAGAGAGAGAGGGAGACACAGAATCCGAAGCAGGCTCCAGCCTCTGAGTGGTCAGCACAGAGCCCGATGCGGGGCTCAAACCCACGAACCATGAGATTGTGCCCTGAGCTGAAGTCTGATACTCAACCGATGGAGCCACCCAGACACGCCATTATTGTTCATTTTAAATGAGGTGTGTTAGTGTTGGTTTCTCCTCTGGAATGCCAGGATCGACTAAGCAAGAGGAGATTAGTATCTCTGCTGCCATGGAGATCATCGTTGACATGAAAAATGACGGAGTGAGGGCTTCTCCATGCTGCCATGAAGAACAAACTGAAGAATTCCAAAGATTAAGAATAGTTGAGGGTCCTCTTCTTTCCCCTTTGTGTTCCTCTCCTGTTGCAGATGATATCAGATCATCGCAAATGCAGTGACTTAACACATGCTCCCTTACGGTTCTGGAAGCAGTGGTCTGCAATCGGTGTCACTGAGCCAAGGTCAAGGTGTCTGCGGCGCTGTTCTGTGTCTCTAGGGCAGATTCTTTTCCCTTTCCTTTGCTGTCTAGGTTACATTCCTTGCATTCCTGGGCTCAAGGCCCCCTTTCTCCACCTTCCCAAAGCCAGGAGATAAGCTTCTTCATCACATGGCCTGCTCTCTGACCAACTTCTCCCATGTCCCTCCTGTAAGGACTCTGTGAGTACATCAAGCCCACCCAGGAAGATCTGAGGTAATCTCCCTACCTCAAAACCCTTCAATTAATCACACCTGCAAAATCCCTGTTACCATGAAAGATAATATAATCACAAGTTCTGGGGTTTAGGATGAGGGGATATTTGGGGACCATTATTTATTATCCATTTGACCACTTCCATTTGCTAAATTAACAATATGAATCGAGAGAGGAAAGGCACCTGGGTGCTCAGTGGGTTAAGTGTCCGACTTCGGTTCAGGTCCTGATCTTATAGTTCCTGGGGTCGAGTCCCGCCTCTGGCTCTGTGCTGACAGCTCAGAGCCTGGAGCTGCTTCGGATTCTGTGTCCCCTCTCTCTGCCCCTCCCCAACTTGTGCTGTCTCTATTTCTCATAAATAAATAAACTTAAAAAAATTCAAAATATAAGCTAATCCGCTAGGTAAAAAAACCAATGATGACTTGATTTGCATTTTATTATAAGACAGACTTAGGTTTCATTTACTTTATACTACTTCTGTAATCTCTTCTCTGAAAACTTTTGACTCTTTTTTAATTTGCTCCCTTTGACTCAGTTTTCAATTTATAAAATCTAGCTTTGAGATGTTCTTGAATTTCTAGTCATTGAGTTTACTAAAGAGATAGGAAAAAAGTCCAAAACCTGAAAAGTCTCAAGACAATGAACTTTGGGTCACTTTTCCTCTTTTATGTTTTTAATTTTATATAATATAAATTTTGGTCACATGAAGGTCATCTACATATTTTTAGACATATGCTCATTTCTCTATAAGCACTTTTCATTTTTTTTTGGCTTTTTAAATTTTTATTCATCAAATCACTAGGTCACATCTAACATTAAGTAGTAAATAAACCATTTCCCCTCATTTCCTCCATCTATCCCTTCCTGGAAGAGAGAATTCTTTCGAGTGGGTTAACTTCTTATATTTCAGTGTGAGGAAACAGATCTTGCCTAAAAATTAGGCACAGATTTAGCTGCAAGGATGTTTATCCCCGCATTGTTGGCATTTGAAATAATCTCAATATCCAAATAAAGGGGAGCAGCTGCAAAAATTTATTCACCCATCTGGTGAAATAGTCAGCAATCATTAACGCGATGGCGTGGGCCACAGTTTTCAAAGTGTGCTCCCCAAACCAATGACATCAGCATCGACTCGCTGGAAGTGTGAATTCTTGCACCCCCATCCCTCCTTCTCCTTACCCCCACCCATTTCCCCCATAACCGCTGAAGTCAAGAGTGAGTGGGTGGAGACCATCAGACCGCACTACCCAGCTATTCTAGAGATTCTGATGCGTGTGTGCATTTGAGAACCACGGGAGTAAGCAAACATTTATTGACGTGAAGAGAGGTCCACAATGTAATAAGTCAAATGAAAGCAGATTACAAGAGTATATTCAATGTAATCTAAGTTTCTGAATATTTATATATATATTTGTATATATACATATATATGAATGCATGGAAAGAGATCTGTAAAGATTTACATGAAAATGTTGACAGTGGGGAGCACTTACGTGGCTCAGTTGACTAAGCATCTGACTCTTGATTTTCGCTCAGGTCATGATCTCACGGTGGTGAGATTGAGCCCTGAGTTGTGCTCCATGCTGAGCTGGAGTCTCTTTCTCTCTCTCTCTCTTTTCCTCGGCCCCTCTCCCCAGCTTGTTCTCTCACTCTCTCTCTCTCTTTCTCTCGCTCACTCAAAAAAATAAAATGTTGGCAGTGATTATCACTGGGTGGGAAGGTTACAAATGATTTCATTTTAAAAATATTTCATTTGTAGTTTCAAACATTTCTACAGTGAATACACATTACTTATATAATTTTAAGAAAGAATAAAGTAAATGGTTCACCATTTGGAAAGATTTGGCAGAAGGAAGGACCCATCTGTGCCCCTGAATTTCACTCTCCATTTGGGGGATCTCCTCATTACTATAGCCATCAGTCAGGTACCACTTTCCTTCTAAATCTCTCAAGCTGACAGAAACAAAAATGCCTTCCCTTATCTCCTTTAGAAAGTCTGGAATTTTCAAAAACACCTCGCCAGGAGTTGCTTACGAAAAGATAACCAAAGATGAATGAGCCAGAAAATAGAAATAAACATTTCAGAAGATGGGTTCAGAGCCTAGCACAGCTATCCACTCCTTTTTCCATTTCGTAATTTGGCCTGAGATGTTTCTATCCTGGCGATCAGGGCCGGATCACTTCACGAACACCTGCTCATCCAGGTTCTTTCCGAGGCTACAATCCTAGCTTCACATCCAAGGTTGCGTTTCCTCCCAATTTGCTGCTTGACTCGTGTCAGACATAATAGGTATGCTCATTCCTCATGCAGGACTCTGACCTTTAGGGAGTTTGAGCCTGGGAGACTCTCTATGCTTAAACATGCAATTACTTAAATAATTTCTCTTTTTTTAATGTTTATTTATTTTTCAGAGACAGTGCACGCAGTCAAGTGTGAGCAGGGGAGGTGCAGAGAGAGAGAGGGAGACAGAGGATCTGAAGCAGGCTCTGTGCTGAGAGCTGACAGCCTGATGCGGGGCTTGAACTCATGAACCATGAGCTCATGAGCTGAGCTGGAGGGGGACACTTAACTGACTGAGCCACTAAGGTGCCCCCAGTAACAGGTATAATTTCATAGTCACATCAGTCCACAAAATTCAGGCAGTGGTGCAAAAATAAAACTTGAAAGAACTTAAAAATTAGAAAGAAGTCAGCTTTATGTAGAAGATTATGGCTCCCATTTCTGTTTTTTTTTTTTTTTAAGTTTATTTATTTATTTATTTGAGAGAGAGAGTGCATGAGCAGGGGAGGGGCAGAGAGGGAGAGAGAGAGACTCACAAGCAGGCTCTGCACCATCAACACGGAGTCCGATGTGGGGCATGAACCCATGAACCATGAGATCATGACCTGCGCTGAAACCCAGAGTTGGACCCTTAGCCTGAGCCACTCAGGTGCCCCGATGGCTCCCATTTCTACCTGAAAGAAACATTTAATTTTGTTAATTCTGTTAATAAATTTTTAAACACTGTGACTAGGTCAACCTATTGATTTTTTAGATTCGTCAGTTAAACAGTTCTCCTTGAGGGGTACGCCTTTTCCCAGAGTTTTTCTTCCTCATCTCTTTCCCTCTTATTTGGTTTAAATTCCTAGATTCTTATGTCACTGCCGATAACTGAGAGTAAGGAGGAAGTCCCCTTGCTTCTGGGTCTTTCTCTGTCAGTCCTCTGCTGGCCTTCAGCTCTGGATATTTCCTTGGTGTTTGTGGGTGATACCCAGGGTGTTCTACAAGATGGCAGAGTTTTAGGTGTGGATGGCACTGGGATCCATGGAGGCACCACAAAGTTACAGTCCCTATAATTTATTCTAAAATACTTCGGCATATACATTGTGATATGTTGCATCCATTTTTCAGATTAAGCCAAAACCTAGGACGGTAATCTGGAATGCGCTGTCAGAGGGTGATCAGCTAGGATGAAATCAGAATCAATTACAGTCCAGAGGTGTCTTCAAAAAACCAGCACTTTGCTATGGTGAGGTCTTCTGACTCTCTTTCATGCATCACTCGAACCCTGAAGCCCATTGTAACTCCCGCCCCCCCCCCCCCCCACCACACTACTCTTGAGCCTCAGGAACTTGGCAGGAGGCGAGCTTCCTGTATCTTCTGTGAGACTGGGGGGTGGGGTGAGGAAGGAATGTGGGACATTGTATCAGCTAATATCACATATCATCCCTGATACCTTTAATGCCTATACAGAAATTAAACACAATAGTAAGGGGGGCTGTTCCCTCCATCAAATTCCTCCATTGTTAAATAAATATTTCCTTGGAGGTGTTATGGATATTTTGGGGTTAAATAAAATCTTTCTTTTGCTCAACTCTGTCTTGCAAGACATTCAGGATTCCTTGCCCTTGCCCGCTAAAAGCCAATAGTAACAAACACATATCCAACATTTCTAAATGTCTCTAAAGGGAAAGTACTGGCTTGGTTGAGCATGGCTGTCTTCATGTCTTCCAAGCTACATCAATGTCTCCAGGAAGAAAGTGCAATGCTTTGATGGCTGGGGAGGGAGGCAAGTGGTCAAGGCGTCAGAGCCCCATCAGCTGCCTCAGAATGAGTCCCTGGCAAAGTCAGCTTCTCCAGGCCACAGGGCAGTGATATTTAGAATGGTATCTGTCATAAGTGAAAGCATTTCCCGCAATCTTGAACTATGAGTTCCTCTTTATCCTGCTTTCTTTGGCTATTTCTATGAAGATGTCTGAAGGGGCTCTATCCCTTGGGCTTTAAAATGCAGCATAATGTTCCACCTGTGTTTCTTTGTTATAGGTCTAGAACCATGGATGGAGATCATGGATCGAAATGGTTCACCAGAAATTAAAATAAGTGGTGAAAAGAGGATGTGTTAAGAGAAGTCATATACTGTATTAATAATGTTGTTTGGGGTGCCTCAGTGGCTCCGTAGGTTAAGCCTCCAACTCTTGATTTTGGCTCAGGTCTGAGATGAAGCCCTATATCAGGCTCTGTGTTGACAACACGGAACCTGCCTGGGATTTTCTCCGTCTCTCTCTCCCTGCCTCTCCCCTACTCCACATGAGCACATGCTCTCTCTCGCTCGCTCTCTCTCTCTCAAAATACAAATAAACTTAAAAAAATAATGTTAAAAAATGTTGGTAAAGATTTGTTTCCTACGTGAGTGCACATTTGTTTTTGAAATATTTGAAAGTAGATATTTATTTTTGAAATATTTGGCTTTCATTACACATAATAAAAAACTAAATGATAATATTGTATGATCAGCACTAAGTGTGTATTTTCATTAAAATTTTAAAAAATAGTTTATTATTATTTTTTTTTAATTCCAGTATAGGGGCACCTCGGTGGCTCAGTTGGTTAGGTGTCTGGCTTCGGCTCAGGTCATGATCTCACGGTTCGTGGGTTCGAGCCCCACATTAGACTCTGTGCTGACAGCTCAGAGCCTGGAGGCTGCTTCAGATTCTGTGTCTCCCTCTCTCTCTGATCCTCCCCTGCTCAAGCTGTCTGTCTCTCAAAAAAAAAAATTTAATTCCAATAGTATTTACATGTAGTATGTGTATATTTCATAAACTGATGGAAGGTTTGGGGAGAGCATCTCTGGGTGACTAGGAGCAGAGACAGACCAGTATCTAACTGGAGTTGCTCATTTACGGGAGGGGGGTCCACGAAGAAACGGTGCTCTTTCAGGACTTCAGTGAGTCCCTGCCATCCAGATTCGTGGGCTGAGGCGTCTCCTCTTTCCTGGGTGTACAAAGCGCAGCTTTGACATTGGATTAGGGTGGAAGGCACGACAGTGCTGTTTGGGCATCTCGAGGGGTGAAGACTTGGGGAGCAGGACTAGAAAAGCCGAAGCAGGCGTCAGCTGAAGGCTGTCACATGGGTGTGGCGTCTCGTGGTGTGGCTGCCTGGCGGCAGACGTTAATAAACGGGTGGCACAAACCAATGGAGCCTGGTTACCGAGCACGCGGCAAGTGTCTCCGGAAATAGCTAGGGAAACTTCCAGATGTGTGCGGAGATCCCGCAGCTCTGTGAGGAGGGGCCGCCCCAGCCAGCAAAATCAGTGAGCATTAGCTGTGTTAATGTAACTGTGGACATTAGGGTTATGTTTTCTTAGGCCTTTGAGCCAACATAGTAATTGCCTGGGTCCCTATAGGACTTTCATGGGCCCTAAGAACGTTTGTCTTCCTGGGCTCTGTCCTCCATAAATAAATAAATAAGTAATTTTATATATAATTTAATATGCAAAAAGATTTCTATTTTAATATGTTTATACTAATATATATTTACTATATATTAAAATTACATTTTACAACTTCATTAGTATAAAGATGAATATAATCTAGGCTGGATTCATTACAATCTGTGCATTTTTTCCTTCTGATTTTGAAAGAAATAAAATTAAACAATTTTTGTGGGTTTTGTAAAAGTACTGTGGGTCCCAGGCACTTTGCCCACTGTGACTAATGGATGTGTCGTCCTCTGTTTTTTTCCAGCAGTTTCTCTCTTCTTCCCTCACTTATGGCCCCTCCTGACTACTTCATTGGTTTCTATCCAAATCGGCCTTTTCACTAAGACTGGAACATTGCCTGTAAGTTGACTATGTTTAACCATTTGGCGGAGAGTTCAATTAATAAAAAAAAAAAAAAGAGTCAATAAATTATCAAATTGTTGTTTTATAAAATGGATTTCTACTTTGAAAAAAATATATACCAACTCTACACTCAAAACAAGTTTTCTTAAGAGCCGAAGTTATGGTTTTCTATGAGTACCTTGCACCAACCCTAAGAACTTTTTCTTTGGTTTCCTGAGTCCCAAACCCAGGTTGTCCGTGTGGGATCCAAGTCAGGGGGTGCAGTGCTGTGGGCTGTGCGATTCAGAAAACACCACAGTCCAGTGAGTCAACCCAACCTTCTCGCCAGCCCACCCTTGAGCACTCGCTCCTTCCTCCTTGATGGGGAGGCGCTGCCAGAATGTTGGCTTTCAGATGAAAAACAAAGCAAAATTAAAATCCACTATGTTTTCAGAAAAGAACTTTTCCCTTAGATTTTGTATCTGTCCTCTGCTCTCTCCATGTCGTTCACAAAGGGGACTGATTTCTTCAGGAGACGGGAACATCAGTCCACTCCCCGCCCGTATCCCGGGTGAATGAGGAAAACAAAACGTAGAGGAATATTTTTGTAATCACCTAGAAATATCAAATAGGAGCCAGAAGCAAGCCTTACAACTGACGTGAGATACGGAGTGCTGGGTAGAAAGTGGATCTGAGTATACATGAACATTTAAACTTCCTTTTTCTAGGGTGAAAGAGTGACTTAAGGACAGAGTGGCAATCATACTTGCCTGCTCATTTGCATAGCTTACGTTTTGTTCCAGCCACCTCAACATTTTCATCATTCCATGAGTGCGAGGATCTGTTCTTCCGACTCAGTTGTGCACATGTCACTGCCTCTGCCTGGGATGTGCCCTCCCCCCCCCCCCCCCCCCCCCCCCCCCCCCCCCCCCCGCCCCGACCCTTCCTCATGAGCACCCTCTCCTTGTCCTCCTAGGCACAGGCATTATGCCCCTAGGGGACTGAGTTCATTCTTCTATCATGGCACTTGCCAAGGAAGATTGCAATTTATTTGTTTATAAGTCTGTCTCCACCCCCTGCCCCAGTCAACCAGACTGGAATTGCCTATTTTCTACTGTTGTGTCCCTTCACGAAGCACGAAGCAAAGACGGTGGAGTAGAACCTGTGAGAGCAGTGGGCTCAGCAGGCGCTCACAATGGGGATGTTGGACGAGAAGGTGACCGTGGTTCCCGATATGGTGGCTCTCCCCAGGCGTGTGATCATGAGGCTCAGTCCTACACGGGCAGAACTGAGAAGGCTCGGCGGGTCTCAAGAATTCACTCCTAAGGAGGCCCCAAGAGAGAAAGAGAGAAAACCTACACACAGCCGGAGTTCCTGGAGACAAGAAGGGAATGCAATGGAACAGAAAAAATAATATTCGATGCAAAACAAGCATGAACACTTGTTTGAAATAACGAAAGAATTTCGTCTCCATCATGAGAAAGCACATCCTGTCCTTAGAAAAAACTAAGAGAAGAAAAGTTACTGAAGGTCAAGACGAGAGAAGCTGATCTTCAACGCAGCTGAAGCAAGTCGATGGGAGATCCTGGAGGCTGGCTGCCGACTCCTGCCCAGCAGTGACCTCAGAGCCAGAGATCAGCAGCGCGGCGCGTCCTGTGTTCTCGGGGAAGCGTGCGCCCAAGCTGCTCTGCATGTAGGCCCAGAACCTCGGGGCCAGGCTACGGTGACCACCTGTCTCTGTTTACCTGTGACCAAGGGGTCACCTGGGACACAGGCCTTTCGGTGCTGAAACCCAACAAATAAGCTAGGATGGTGAGTCACTGTGTACTCAACACTCACAAACCCTTTGTGAAAAAGAAACAAAAATGATGTGGGGAGGCAAAGCAGGTTTGTTGACAAAAATCTAGCCAACTAAGAGGAGAATCAAAATGAAGAGGTCAAAAGTATGGAAGGCTTAGTACAAGAGATGGAAAGAAGCACTGGATATATTTACGTATACAATTTTTTTTTAATTTTTAAAAATTTTTGAGAGACAGAGAGAGACAGTGTAAGCAGGAGAGGGTCAGAGAAAGAGGGAGATACAAAATCTGAAGACAAGCTCCAGGGTCTGAGCTAGCTGTCAGCACAGAGCCTGACGAGGAGCTTGAACCCACTAACTGTGAGATCGTGACCTGAGCCAAAATCGGACGCTTAACCGACTGAGCCCCCCAGGAGCCCCATATTTACATATATAATTAAAATAAAACAATCATGGCAGTTGTAATTTAGCAGGTGTCACGGAAGTTTCATAAGTTTTAATGATGTAAAACTCATAATAATGCAAATAACAGATACTAGACAGTGGACAGAGGAAGGAGTTAGAAGGTCATGTACTGTGCTGATTTCTTTCATAACAGGAAATTGATTCTAAAATTGAAACAAGTAGAGAAAAAGGAAAAAAAAACTGACTCCAGCTTCTTAATGGCTTTACATCACATTTTTACTGAGCCTCAGAAGGATTTTTGGGAAACAAACAACTTTATTGTAAAGAAACAGTTATTTGAAGTTGCACTTTGATTTATTTTTATTTTTATTTTTATTTTTATTTTTAATGTTTTATTTGTTTTTGATACAGAGAGAGACAGAGCATGAGAAAGGAGGGGCAGAGAGAGAAGGAGACAGAACCAGAAGCAGGCTCCAGGCTCTGAGCTAGCTGTCAGCACAGAGCCTGACGTGGGGTTCGAACCCACGAACGTGAGATCTGACCTGAGCTGAAGTCGGAGGCTTAACTGACTGAGCCACCCAGGTGCCCCGCACTTTGATTTTTTAAAAGATTTTTAAAGTTTATTTTGAAAGAGAAAGAGAGACAGCATGGGTGGGGGAGGGGCGAGAGAGAGAGGGAGAGAGAGAAACCAAGCAGGTTTTGTGCTGTCAGCACAGAGCCTGATGTGGGGCTTGAACCCATGAACCCTGAGATCTTGACCTGAGATGAAATCAAGAGTCAGACACTCGGGGGCCACTCGGGAGCCCCTAAAGGTTTTATTTTTTAAGTACTCACTACACCCAATGTGGGGCTCAAATTCACAAGCCGGAGATCAAGAGTCTCATGCCCTATGTTCTAAGCCAGCCAGGCACCCCTGATTTCTTTCTTTTATTTTCCTTTTAAAGAAACATTAAATTATAAACTTACTCTTAAAAATTTCATCTATCATATTTGCCTTTGGTCTTTTATCTACATTCCTCTCTTTATTCACCTAGCTAGCCATATAGAAATTTGGAAACAGTGGCGACTACATATTGAGATTTCTTGCTCTTAGGTGTTTGGATTTGGGATGGAAGAGAATAAAAATTCTCCTTTGTGCCTTTTCAGTATTTTGAAATTTAAAAAGCATCACGATGGTTAATTTTATGTGTCACCTTAGCTAGGTCACTATACCCAGATACTTGGTCAACATTATTCTAGAGATTTCTGTGACATTATTTTTTAGATGAGATTAAATTTAAATCAGTGGACTTCCAGGAAGGCATATTATTACCCTCTGTGTATGGTTGGGCCTCATCTAATCAAGTGAAGGCTTTACTATATAAAGGGCGATCTCCCCAGAAAAAGAGGAAATTCTGCCAGCAGACTGTCTCTGAGTTTAAATTGAAACTTGCTGGCCTACCCTGTAGATTTTAAACTTGCCAGGCTCCCTGAGCTAATCCCTTAAAATCTCTCTTTCCCATACACGTATGTATAGGCTAGTGGTCTGTTCTCTGGAAAATCCTTTTCTCTGGAAAATCCTGACCAGTACAAGCACCTCACACACATGCATAATTTTGATAAAAATAATATTATTCCTGTTTATAAAAAGTTAGGCCTTTCATATGAGAAGAGAGGTTCAGAGAAATTGAAGAAAATGTCCCAGGGGACTTCCATTGGCCCCGCCCACAGCTGGTTATTGGTGGAGCTGAGACCAAAACCTATGAGTGGCTGACCAGAGAGCTTACCCTCCCTTCCTCTGGGCTCTGATGATTCCTGTTTAATTAGTGTCTTGTTGGAGGGTAGGGTGAGGGGTTTCATTGTTTTATTTTATTCCCTTCCGTAGGGCTTGCACTGTGTTTTCTTTATCAATTGTGTGAATGACTTCTTTTTGAAATAGCAATTCTAAAACATAGTTTAAATTAAAAAGGAAGGGATTCTTAATGCCATTGAATTGTACACTTAAACATGGTTTGAAAGCTAAATTTTATGTTATATACATTTAAAAAACAATGTTTAGTTATTTTTTTGAGAGAGGGAGAGAGAATCCCAAGCAGGCTATGATGCAGGGATTGATCTCACCAACAGTAAGATTATGACCTGGACGGAAAATAAGAGTTGGATGCTTAACGAACTGAGCCACTCAGGTGCCCCTAAGTTATATGCATTTTAACAAGAGAGAGAGGGAGAGAAAGAAGGAAAGGAAGGAAAGAAAGACAAAGGATAGAAAGAAAGAAGGAAGGAAGGAAGAGAGGGAGGGAAGGAGGAAGAAAGAAAGAAAAAGAAGAAAAAGAGGGAGCAGGAAGGGGTGGGAGGAACATCTTAGATTGTTAAATGTAGGACTGAAAACGAATGTGTGACAATTATTCTACTTTTCCTGACATTGTTCAAAAATGTGTACAATTTTTTGCTAAAAACCAAAACGAGCTACCTGAACAACTAGAGAGCCGTCTTAAGCAATGAAAGACAAAAAGAGCCATCTTCGGAGGCTGGAGGTGTGGCTGGGCGCACAGAGGCCTGGAGCTGGGACTGGAGAGTCTCCCCTGCCAAGAGCCTGTCTGCATTTGAACCTCAGCAGGCTCCTCCCAGGGGCTGCTGAGACAGCAGTAGGAGGCATCTGGGGCAGTTCCCACTCTGTTATTTCTCTCACTTTCATTAAAGCTCAAGACAAAATAGGGGTACCTGGGGGGCTCAGTCGGTTAAGTGTCTGGCTTTGGCTCAGGTCATAATCTCATGGTTCGTGGGTTCAAGCCCTGCATCAGGCTCTGTGCTAACAACTACTACTACAACTACTAACTGCGACTTGGTTTTACAACTAAATTTGTGTTTAAAAAAAAAAAAATTCAAGACAATCCTTACGCCAAAGAGGAATATTTTGGGATGTCAATTCTGCTCCCCTTCACTATACTTATTATAATTTTATTATAAATGATACAACTTGCAGGCAGGGGCATCTGGGTAGCTCAGTCAGTTGAACGTCTGACTCTTGATTTCAGCTCAGGTTATGATCTCACAGTTCATGGGACTGAGCCCCTCGTGGGGTTCTGCCCTGGTAGCACAGAGCCCACTTAGGACCCTCCGTCTCCCTGTCTGCCTCTCCTCCTGACCGTGCTGTCTCTCAAAATAAATAAATAAACTTTAAAAAGATTTTAAATAAATCTTTAAAAAAAAAAAAAGGAGCCCAATCAAGGTGGCTGCCTCCAAACATCTTTGCTTTAGCCTCATCGCTGGTCTTATAGGTTATTCATATCAAAACAACTCTCCTTTTCCTTCCCCCCTCTCACACCTGGTTTACCTTTTTAATAAAGTATCATAATGAACCCCCAACCGCTTGCCTTGATGACTCTTGCTTCAAATCTCAGTCTAAATGCCACTTCCTGGTTGCGTTCTTGGGACATTCAGACTGATATCTTGCTCCTATTATATGTTCCCACAACATCCTGTCCTTTCTCCTGTTTATAACATGTTCACATTTGGAATTACCTCTTCAATGTCTATCCTGTTTAACTGACTACGAGCTCACTAAGGACAGTGCTGATGTTGGTTACCCCATCGCATAGAGTTTGGCATTAAGTAGATGTTGAAGAAATATTTTGACATGAATATTCTCTTTGGTTCCAAAATTTCTTCCGATCCATAAACTCAGTATAATGCACCCTTTTCATTCTAAATGTGAAGACATTTTGCAAGAAAAGTTCCTGGCAGACTTCATGCCTCATGAACTTGAATGGGTCACTAAGCTCGAAACTGGTCATTGCCAAGAGGAGTCACTTTAACATGACAGGCTTAGACCAGTGTTTTTGAAACTTGCCTCATGGCCTATTAGTGGGTCGAGAAATCAAACTTAGTGGGTGAGGATCACCATTAAAACAAGAAACAGAATAGAAGAAACATACCAAAGTATAAGGCACATTAAAAAGGTGGATATTGGTTTTTTTTTCTTTTTAACGTTTTCCATTTTCTATAAAAAGTGCATAGAATGTACGTGTGTGTACTAGGTTGCCGTATGAAATTTGTTTCTTTCTCTGAGTTACAATCTAATCTGAGTTGAATTCTGGGCTGGAGATAGAGCCACCCTTTTTGAGGGACAGAGAGCTGAACAAAATATGGGTCTGTTTGTTAAAAAGAGAGGAAGAGTAGATGTTGAATGCTTACGCAGCAGAAATTGCTACATCTCCTGATATCATTTTTTCTTTCTTTCAAAGTGAATTTTCCATACTTTCACACTCCACTTGATGAAAACGTGCCATTTGGCCCACGTTGAAGGATCACAGACATTCATGCAAACAAATCTTCTGTTGGTGTCTGATTAGAAGGAACTAAAATACAAAAAAAAAAGTTATTGGTTCTCTTTTGGAGACAGGCAGCAGAAATGGGAACAGGGATCCCCGAAAGAGATTGCCAGACTTAGAAAAAAAGAAATTAGTTCTATGTTTCAAACAGACGTTAGCAGGCATGTAATCTGACAAAACAGAGAGTGCTCATCAATGCAATATCACCACACTGAAGTGACTTAAAATGTAAACATATTAGATGAGGCCCCAGCTGATCGGTTGCATGAACTGTCAGCCAAAGGTCCATGAATGTGGTTTGGCGGATTTTCAGAATCAAACCCTTTGAAGATAAGAAAGGCATTTTATTGACAAAAACTGTTTCTGGGCACCCCTGTTGAAGCCAAGTTCTTAAACCTCTATAGCAATGAACAGATTCAATTTCAGTCAACTTACAATTCCTGATTTTGGTGTGGGAATCACTTCTAAATGTCAAGAAATGAAGACATTTCACAAACGTTAGGAATCGCATTTAAAAGAGTTTACAATTAAATGTGGAGGTCAGGGGCACGTGGGTGGCTCAGTCGGTTAAGCTCAGGTCATAATCTCACCGTTTGTGAGTTCCAGCCCCCCATCAGGCTCTGTGCTGACAGCTCAGAGCCTGGAGCCTGCTTCAGATGCTGTGCTGCTCTCTCGCCCTGTCCCTTCCCTGCTCATGCTCTCTCTCTCAAAAATAAATAAATTTAAAAAAATAAAAAAATAAAAAATGTGGAGATAAAATTTCTGAAATCAAAAAGCCTGTGAGGTTGATCGTTTGGCACAAGAAGATGGTCTTGCATTCTGCCCTATGTTCTCTTTAGTACAGGATGTCCTGAGTGATACACCTCACAGCTCCTCACCAGACAGGAAGTGACTGGATTTGACTCGACACTTTCCCAGATAAACACAATATCAATTTGGTCTGGTTCTAATTTGGTCAGAGGTTTCTGTAACAAAAGCCTCTTTTTTTCCTTTGATTGTTTCCTTTACTGGAAGATTCATGGGATTCACACAACTACCCCATTGACTCGTATATTTGTAGAATGACCTTTAAGGTTCATGCTTTTATCATACCTGGTTATTAGGAGCCAGTTAACTTTTGGCTGAAGATCAGATGACTCAGCCAAAATGGGTAGATATAAAGGCATGTTTGTTTCACATCTATACCAAAGAATGTTTAAAGTGGAGAGAGAACAGGGATGGAAACTCAAACCAAAACAACCCATTCTAGGATCTATCTTACGGCCTAGAATAAAAATCCTCTTTCTCTCCTTCCAGGTTAATCTCTCTGCCAGCTAGCTTTTGGAAACTTAACACACAAACATTTACTTAAGGTCGTGCCGCAGCTTAGTAGAAACTGAGAAGTTCCATCTTTGATGGACGCAGCTGGTAGCCAACCATTTGCTGGATTTCATAAATCGTAGAGGATTTTCAGTTCAAAGGTTAAAATGCAGCATGAGAATATTTCAAAAGTATATATTATCCTTCCTCTAGATCTTTCCCACATGCTTGAGACATCTGAATAACTTTGCATTTCCCCAGTTACATTTTGTAGTATTTTCTGTCCAGACAATGTAAATCCTCTCCCAGTCTTCTCGACTTCATTATTGCTTTTCCCCCTTTGTAGGTGGTTTCCAGTATGGCTTCAGTGTACCCTGGGCTCAGGGTTAGAGAGTTCTTCCAACCCAGTTCCAGTAAGTACCTTTCAAATCACAGGAGCACAAACACTAAGTCTGGAATACTCTTGGTTGCCAGAGTTTTTTTTAGGGTGTTTCGCTTAACTAAAGAAGGAATTTGGGAACTAGGGGAATGAGAGAGGAACACACATATTAAGAGTGGCCAAAATGTGTTCCCTCCTTACCACATTCTAGGAACATTTTACATATACTATTTCATTTTAATCTTAAGTGTGATGTAGGGACTATTTATCCTCCAATATCTCAGAGCTTAAGTACATTGACCCATACACATATCTAGTGTACTCTTCATCTTAGCCTTCTTGAAGATGGAGGCGTTTTGTCGTTCCTCATTATGTATTCAAAATCAGAACTATACTTAGTATGTGGTAGGCCCTCAATAAACATTTACTGAATAGATGAATAAATAACAACATGTATTTTTAAAATGTTTATTTATTTTATTTATTTTGAGAGAGAGAATGAGTGGGAGGGGGGCAGAGAGAGAGCACGAGAGGGAATCCCAAGCAGGCTCCACACTGTCAGCGCAGAGCCCGACGGTGGGGCTTGATCCCATTAACTGTAAGATCATGACCTGAGCTGAAATCAAAAGTCAAGGCTGATTAACCGACTGAGTCACCCAGGCACCCTCCAAAAATGTTTGTTTATTTATTTTGAGAGAGAGAGAGTACAAGCAGGGGAGGGACAGAGAGAGAGAGAGAGAGAGAGAGAGAGAGAGAGAGAGAGAGAGAGAATCCCAAGCAGTTTCCATGCTATCAGCGCAGAGCCCAATGCAGGGCTTGATCGCATGTACCATGGGATCATGACTTGAGCTGAAATCAAGAGTCAGATGCTTAACCAACTGAGCCACCCAGGTGCCCTGAAAAAATGTATTAGCCAAACTGAAAGAGCTAGGATTAAAATGTGGGTCTATCCTCTTACTGTCTTTCCACCATGTTCCATAGCATTGTTCCAGGATATAAATGGCTATCTTTCTAGCACATTGGTTTCTCAGGGCTCCCGTTGGCCCCTCTTGCTGTGGGTGGGGCCTGTGGGCAACAGCTTAAATCTGCTAACTCTGGCTTTTGATTTTGTCTAGGGCACCTTCAAGGTATTTCCTCCTACAAAGTCTTGTATTTTGCAAACTTGGAATCTTCTATTCCAGGGAAACAATAAATTTGGCATTGCGGGGAAACAAGTTGGTGGTAAGAGTGGATAGAAGGAAAAGAAAACCCTGCCTCAAACCACAAGATATCACAAACTTTTGAAAGCATGAACATGTGGGTTTTCTCTTTCTTGTACAATTGCCTTTGGTGAGCAATCCTTTTAACTCACTGAGAATTCAAGGATGGGAGGAAAAGGGAAATCACAGTACAAATGAAGACATTAACATCCAGATGAGGTGGCCTTAAAATAATATCAGTAATCACAGTAATCCTTGTGGTTGAAAGAGACATTATTATTTGTGCTGGTGATAGGGCTAGGGGAAGAGAAAGGATCACGAAGTCTATTTCCTGTTCGACACCTCTGCACCCACATAGGTCACCGTCTCTGTTTAGAATTCCATGGAGCAGAATATGGAGATTTCTGGGAATTGGCTGAGCTTTTTCTCTAAAGCAAAACATGAAGGTGATGTGGGAGAAAATGTGTGGCAGAGAAGGAAAAAGTGCCAGATCCCAAAAGGGTGTGGGATTCTGGCTTGGGAAATGCCATCACCACGGAGAAAAGGGAGAAACAGAGCTCTGGATGTGGAGAGGGTGAAGAGGCTGCCCATTGTGATGGAATCCTATTTGGTGCCAGAGAGCTGGGCCTGAATTTCTATCCTATCCTAGTTTACTTATTTATAATATTTTTATTGAAAAAAATTTATCACTTTTAAAAAATATAATTTATTGTCAAATTAGCTAACATAAGAGTGTATACTGTGTGCTCTTGGCTTCGGGAGTAGATTCTCATGATTCATCGCTTACATACAATACCCGGTGCTCATCCCAACAAGTGCCCTCCTCCATGCCCGTCACCCATTTTCTCCTCTCCCCCATCCCCCCATCAACCCTCAGTTTGTTCTTTGTATTTAAGAGTCTCTTATGGTTTGCTTCTCTCTCCATTTGGAACTATTTTTTCCCCTTCCCTTCCCTCATGGTCTTCTGTTAAGTTCCTCAAATTCCACACACGAGTGAAAACATATGATATATGTCTTTCTCTGATTGGCTTATTTCACTTAGCATAACACTCTCCAGTTCCATCCACGTTAAAAGTGGCAAGATTTCATTCTTTCTAATTACTATGTAGTATTCCATTGTATACATAAACCACAACTTCTTGATCCTGGGGCAGGAAGGCAAGACTTTATTTATAATGTGTAGCATCAGTTGATGGACATTTGGGCTCTTTGCATAATTGGGCTATTGTTGAATGTGCTGCTATAAACATTGGGGTACATGTGCCCTTATGCATCAGCACTCCTGTATCCTTTGGATAAATTCCTAGTCACACTGTTTTCCAGAGCTGCTGCACCAGTTTGCATTCCCACCAACAGTGCAAGAGGGTTCCTGTTTCTCCACATCCTCACCAACATCTGTTGTTTCCTGAGTTGTTAATTTTAGCCACTCTGATTGGTGTGAGGTGGTATCACAATGTGGTTTTGATTTATAATTCCCTGATGATGAGTGATGTTGAGCATCTTTTCATGTGTCTGTTGGCCATCTGGATGTCTTTTTTGGAAAAGTGCCTATTCATGTTTTCTGCCCCTTTCCTCACTGGGTTATTTGTTTTTTGGGTGTTTAGTAAGTTCTTTATAGATTTTGGATACTAACCCTTTATCTGATATATCATTTGCAAATATCTTCTCCCATTCTATCGGTTGCCTTTTAGTTTTGTTGATGGTTTCTGTTGCAGTGCAGAGGCTTTTTATTTTGATGAGGTCCCAATAGTTCATTTTTGCTTTTATTTCCCTTGCCTTCGGAGATGTGCTGTGGCTGATGTCAAAGAGGTTTTTGCCTACTTTCTCCTCTGGTTTCCTGTCTCACATTCAGGTCTTTCATCAATTTCGAGTTATTTTTGTGTAAGACAGTGGTCCAGTTTCATTCTTCTGCATGTTGCTGTCCAATTGTCCCAGCACCATTTGCTAAAGAGACTGTCTTTTTTTCCACTGGATACTCTTTCCTGCTTTGTCAAACATTAATTGGCCATACATTTGTGGGTCCAATTCTGGGTTTTCTATTCTATTCCATTGGTCTATGTGTCTGTTTTCATGCCAATACCATACTGTCTTGATGATGACAGCTTTTTAGTAGAGGCTAAAGTCCAGGATTGTAATGCTTTGGTTTTCTTTCTCAACATTACTTTGGCTATTGGGGGTCTTTTGTGTTTCCATATAAATTTTAGGTTGTTTGTTCTAGCTCTTAGGAGAATGCTGGTACAATTTTGATTGGGATTGCATTGAATGTGTAGATTGCTTTGGGTAGTACTGACATTTTAACAATATTTATTCTTCCGATCCATGAGCATGGAATGTCTTTCCATTTTTTTGTGTCTTCAATTTCTTTCATAAATTTTCTATAGTTTCTAGCATACAGATCTTTTACATCTTTGGTTAGGTTTATTCCTAGGTATTTTATAATTCTTGGTGCAGTTGTAAATGGGATAAATTTCTTGATTTCTCTTTCTGTTGCTTTGTTATTGGTGTATAGAAATGCAGCCAATTTCTGTACATTGATTTTGTACCCTGCGATTTTGCTGAATTCATGGATAACTTCTAGACTCTAGTGGAGTCTTTCAGGTTTTCCATGCAGCGTATCATGTTATCTGCAAAAAGTGAAAGTTTGGCTTATTCTTTGCCAATTTTGATGCCTTTTATCTCCTTTTGTTGTCTGATTGCTGATGCTAGGGCTTCCAGCACTATGTGAAACAACAGTAGTGAGAGTGGACATCCCTGTTCTGTTCCTGATCTCAGGGGGGAAGCTTTCAGTTTTATTAGCTGTGGGCTTTTCATAAATAGCTTTTATGGTGTTTAAGTAAGTTCCTTCTATCCCGACTTTTTGGGGGTCTTTATTAAGAAAGGGAGCTCCATAGTCTCCCACACTCCCAGACTGGGATTCAAACCCTGATGTCTTATAGGATCCTGCTCTGCGTGCCCGGGTTCCAGGGCTGTGCCACTCCGACCAGCTGACAAAGGGCCTCTGGCTGACACCTGTGGGGTCTTTTATCCATGGAGCTGCTGTATGCCTTCTTCCCACAGCACCCAACGCAGGGAACTGCTCTCTCCAAATGTGTGTTTGAGCTTGCTACCGAGCCCCAGGCTCTCCCCTCTCCCCCCAGCCCCCAGGCACGTAACAGGGCAGCCCCAGTCTGGAGAAAGGCCCGCAACCCTGAATAGAGTTAGTAATCGGATCTCTCTCTGTTTTTTTCTGTTCCCAGTCCGTGATTGTTCTCTTGTCCAAATCAATCCTATACTTTCACAGCCTCTCTTTCTCTTCCTTTCGTCTCTCCATAGAAGGAGGGTTCCTCCCCTCTGTGCCTACGCCTCCCATTTCATCTCTCCCAATTCATAATCATGCACCTAGGGCCTGCCAAGTTGTCCCGTGGGCCCCCAGAGATGTTTCTGTCACTCTGTAGTGGGGGTTCCTGGAATTGCAAGCCTTCTGGCCTCAATACTGCTGTTTGAGAGACAAGGGAACTTTGGGTCCCCTTACTTCTCCTCCATGTTGACTCCTCTTCCCCTAAGAACTGATATATATTTATTTTGAGAGAGAGAGAGAGAGCACACGCACATGTGAGTGCACCGAGCACACAAGCTGGGAGGGGCAGAGGGTGAGGGAGAGAGAAAGAATCACAAGCAGTCTCCACATTTTTATCGTGAGCCCCAACTCAAGGCTTGATCCCATGACTGTGAGATCATGACCTGAGCCGAAATCAAGAGTCAGATGTTTAACTGAATGAGGCACCCAGGTGCCTGTTAAAGTTTATTTATTTATTGTTTTAGTAATGTCTACACCCAATGTGGGGTTCCATCTCACCACCCTGAGCTTGAATCACATGTTCTTCTGACCCAGCCAGCCAGGTGCCTCTGGTTTTGTGTTTTAGAGTAAGTCTCCCCGCATCCCTGAGCAGAACCCAATTTGGTCCAGAAAACCAGTAGAAAATGTACCCTCAAACTGCCACCCTCGTTCACATATGGCTTATAGCTGGATTTTACTAACAATGCACCTTCGTGGTAGGTTTCTATTTTAGAGTTATTCTTCCAAAATATGTGTTCTGCTCTGTTGTTTCCTGCTGCTGAAGCAGCGTGTATAATGCCAAGAAGCATATGAACAAGTCTTTTAGTTGTGCAATGAAAGAAACCATTATTTAATGATTTCATCTTCTCATTTTGGTTGCTTAGAAGATGCTGCATTAGCTACCCTTCTTACAGTCCTTCCTTTCCTGATATTCCATTTCTTCCCCTGTAGACTGGAGTATAGACAACCTTTGCTTGGTTTGATATGTATTCGATTCTACATAAATAGTAGCTATAATAACGATGGTAAGGTAATAGGGGCTCTGTGAGGCTGAAGTCTTTCGAAAGCAGAAGTTACTAGCATTCTTCTGGAATGGTCAGGTGCTGGTACTTTCTGAACAGCAGAGAGAGCTTTCTTCTTGGACAGCAGAATCAAAAACAGAGTTGCCTTCTGTAACTACCATCCTGTGAATGACTGTTTTAGCATGATGGTGTTGAGAAGTTTCAGCACTTTTTGCACCCTGCCCTTTTTTTTTTAATGTAACAAGTTTGCACCCAAAACATGAAAACTATATACTTTCTAAGAAGTGCTCTTTTCACATGAGGGTTTTAGGCAAAGACACACTCACCAATTCACTTGATCCAGTGGTTTCTAGTAAGATAACATCTTTGTGACACATGTTTGGATGAACCCAGACATGTTGCTTTGCCTGTGCAAGCCAGGCAGGAAGGGGGAGTGGATGGTATCTTCTAGGACCTTTTCAACTCCTTATGGGTATCTATCATTACTGTATCTTTCAAGGCAATCTTGTGTTCAGGCTTGGCAACCTTGTGTTTAGCCTTTCTTTGGTTTTATGTGTGTTTTTCCGTGCTATAATTCTCTTAAGTTTATTTATTTATTTTGAGAGAGAGAGTACAAGTGAGGAGGGACAAATAGGGAGAGAGAGAGAGAAAGAGAGAGAGAGAAAGAGAGAGAATCCCCAAGCAGGCTCTGTGCTGTCAGAGCTTGGGGATTGATCTCATGAACCTTGAGATCATGACCTGAGCCCAAATCAAGAGTTGGATGCTTAACCAACAGAGCCACCCAGGTGCCCTGTGCTGTAATTTTATTCTTAAGTGCATTTTGAGTAGAAGATAAGCATGAAACATAAAAGTTGAAGAAAGTGTGCAAAATTTTTTTTAAGTTTTTATGTTTATTTATTTTTTTGACAGAGAGACAGAGAGAAAGAGAGAGACAGAGAATGCAAGCTGGGGAGAGGCAAAGAGAGAGGGAGACACAGAATCTGAAGCAGGCTCAGGCTCTGAGCTGTCAGCACAGAGCCCGATGTGGGGCTTCAACTCACGAACTGTGTGATCATGACCTGAGCCGAAGTCAAACGCTTAACCAACTGAGCTACCCAGGCAACCCTATTTTTTAAAAAAGAATACACATCCCAGAGGTTCTTCTACTACCCGCTTTCAAGACTTTTCTTCCTCAATGACTAAAGTACACTTTTACTAATTTAAATTTTATATCCATATCTACTTATTCACCTTCAATTTAGCTTCTATTACTTATTTATATGTGCTTTCAATGACATTTTTCTATTTGTGGAAATCAATTGGATATCTTGCTTGAGTTGAGATAGATCATATCATCATTTTTTCTAATTAAAATCCATGGAAATTTTTTCCATATGATGGCTTCTCAGAGCATGTGGGCTTGTAGGATGAGTTGAAGTCATTAGCGGTGAAGGCTAGATCGGAGAGGTAAACAGATTTATGTTCTAGATGTGATATGTTCTATCAGCTCCAAGGGCTGAAGCCTTTGTGAAGGAAGAGAAGAAACGACCACAGAGAAGTCTCTCCACATGAAAAAAACATCATAATCTTGAACAAGGACACCACACTCTTTTGCTATTCCTTTTACCTCATTCACCTTCTAGCCCTTGTCAATCTCTCACAGTTTCTTCCTGCTTTTCCCTGACCTCTACCTGTGAGACCTCTACCCTGTGAGGGCCCCAGGCAGTGGCAAGCTGGTTAATGTTTAACATTGGCTCAAGGGGCTGAAAAACCCTCAGGTATGGTTTTTGCCCAAGCTCACAATGCAAATATTTCCACAATGGCTGAACTGCAGCTATCAGCATCCTGTTGCTGATGGAGGGTTGGGAAGAGATATGCTCCACCAGCTCTTACTAGCAGGTTAGTGCTAAACCCAGCTCACCACCGGCCCTGGCGCTTAGTCATCAGGCCCTTCCCTTTATTTGTAGTTATTTCCTAGGTGATCTCACCAAATTCCATGGCTTTAAATACCTTCCATATGCTGACGAGTCCCAAATTAGAGCTGATGCCCAATCTCTCCAATGTGCACGTATTCCCATCCAACTGTGAACACGACAGCTTCACTCGGATGTCTAACAGCCATGTGAAATTTAGCAAGAACAAAACAGAACTCCTGATTCCACCAGGGCTTGCCTCCAAGTCTTCCACCATCTCAGCAGAAGGTGTCCTCATCCACCCCATCACTCGGTCCTGAACCCTCAGAATCGTCCTTGACACTTTCTTTCTCTCATACCCCACGCCCAACTCATTGGCAGGTCTTATTGTCTATGCCTTTAAAACGTGTCCCAGATCACACTGATGTGTGTGTACCATCGCTGGTCCCTGCTGAGGAATCCAGGCGTGACTTCTCTCCTGTGGTAGCATTTCTGCCTCTACTCTGTGCCTCAACAGTCTGTTCTCTACCTGGTGGCCAGACTGAGCCTTTAATACAGAAAGTGGCTCCCATCACCCCCTTGCCTAAATCTCTCCACTGTGTTTTCCATCATATTCAAAATAAAATCCAAACCCAGTCACCTGCAGTGAGGTTCTCCTACTTTATTGGGCTCTTGCCACCTCTCCACTTTCTACTCTTTCCACTCCGCCATCTGCTCATCTCCCTCCAAAGGCACCAGCCTGCTTGCTCTTATCAACACACCTGCTTAGTCTAGCTTCAGACTTTCACGGTTCTGTCCTTTCTGCATGGAAATCTCTCCCCGCAGTCCCGACATAAGTCATTCACCTCATTCAGGTTCTTACTCAAATGCTACCTCTTAAGAGAAGCCTTTCTTGATTATCAACCTATAATTGTTTTAAATTATTAATTCCTACACCCAACATGGGCCTCAAACTCACATCCCAGAGATCAAGAGTCACATGCTCTCCTGACTGAGCCAGCCAAGCACTCTGCCATGCTTAATTTTTCTTTAGATCACTTATCATCTGATTTAGATTATTTATGACTTGGTCCCATAAGGGAAGGAGTTTGTCTTGTTGAGTGCTGTATTGCCAGTGCCTACAAAGGTACCTTGCCCACAGGAGGTGCTTAAAGAAATACTTGATGAATAAATAAACATGAGAAATGGAAATCATCTACTCTCACACAGCTTACTGTCTGTACATCTGGGGTGGCAAGTTTTTTTCTGGAAAAAGCCAGAAAGTAACTATATATTAGACTTTGTGGCCATAAAATCTGTATGGTAATTACTTAACTCTGCATCTGTAATATCAAAGCAGCCACAGCTAATACTTTCAGAAATGAACACGGCCATGTTCCACGCAAACATTACTCATAGAAACAGACCAAAGGCTAGATTTGCCCTTTGGGCTGCAGCTTGCAGACTTTGGTCTAGATGAGCATGACTGTACTATTCTGCTATCTTCATTAACATGACCTTCTTATTCCACTGTCTTCCTCATCAGGCCTTTCTATTCCAGGAAATTCTTGCTCAAGATAATAAAAAGCTGCAAATCACTTTGGAACAACCCACTCGAATGACCATCAGACAGCTGCTCAATCTTTCACCGAAGGGAATCAAATGACGATCTTCTCTGTGAGCTTCTTTGAACACTTCCTGTAAAACCTCACCTGGCTGTGTGTTCTTATCCCAGACTCTTACATTGCAATCCTGCGTTGAAAGACATGCCGCCCTCCAGATTTCAAAACCGCATCAATACTCCAGCTGGGCTTTCCCCCCTCGGAGAAGCTGCTAAGCCCATCAAGGTGCGGATCTCCCTGAGGACAGAGAACAACAGCCTTGCTGGAGTTTCCAAGGCGTCAGACGTCACGCAGGACGATCCCAGAGGAGGTCAGTGTGCTGTTTCCGTTATGTGTGCTATAATTTCTTGGCCCTCAAACTAAACGACGTATTCATTCATTCGCTCATTCAACAAATATGTATCAAGATCTTATTACACGTCTGCCCTCCTACCATCTTGAGATGACTGCGCAAGCACAAATCAGCCAGCTTTGCTCTGTGAGACGATGATAAGAAACGGCATTCGTCTCCCCCAGTGATTCACGAACGTCTTTCATGTATGTTTTTTTTTTGAACTTAAAAAAAATTATTTCACCGGGGATTTTAATAGGAAAAGAAAAATGTACTTCTTAAAAATGAGGACTTCTTGGTTTGCCCTCAGCTTTTTAGATCTCTTCTCCAGTCTCTGAAGTTCACGGGTCCAGGAGTCTGCGACTAGCTGTGCGGATGGCCAAGAGTTTTCTGGAGGGATGCCAGGCGCGGCTGAAACATCAACTTTCTGACAACTGGGGGGCGGGGGTGGGGGGGCAGCCCGCTCTGCCATCATCGTCCATAAAAACTCTGGAATTTATTTGCACAAAGAGCTCATTGAGAGCGGACAGGTCGGCTACAGCCATTCCTTTATTCTCACCGAGGAGGCGGCATAAAAGCCAGGCCCTTCTGTGCCATTTCTGCAAATGTTGGAAAGTCTGGGCCTTGTGGGTAATCAGCAGGCCTGGCTTCCCAGATGGGTGGAGGCCACCAAGCAGGCCCGGGGAGAGAGCCCAAGACTCGAGTCAGGGCCTCGCTCTGCCAACTGAGGCAAGCCACGGAGCCACCTCCCTGCCCTCGACTTGGAAAAGAAGTAGCTGCTCACTTAGAGGCAGCGTGTGTTAATCCGCTGGGAGAATGGAGAGGCAGTGGTTTTGTAGACTCAGAATCCCGTCCCACATGCTGGTCGCTATAACTTCATGAAGGCAGAGGTTGCACTGGCCATTTTAGCAGTTTTACAAAGGACCCTGCCAACTGCCCTACCCCCCACCGCCCCGCCCCCCCAATCTTCTCAGCGGTGCCGGGATTTCTGCTCATAGAAAAGCAACCTTTATTTGTTCTTTTCTCGTTTGGACTCTTTTTAAAATGCAAGCACCTCCTAGAAGGCATAATACATCAAAGCAATCCATGCTAAAACACAAGGGCTTCTCGAATGCTCTCCTTCTCTCAGGAGGGATCAGGTGGCTAAGGATGGATAATGACGAGAGATTACTAAAAAGTTGGGGAAAGTCCTTTTAAAAAGGAGGAATGTTTACTGAATAATGGAATCGTAATAGCCTTGCAGATCATAAGGATCAGTGGTGTTTGAAGTGAAATCTTAGGCAGGTGCCTTTTATAGAAAACAGAAAGAAACAAAGCTTCTCAGGCACCATCATGGCCTCGTGCTGATGCCGCCACATCTCCCCCCTCGAGGCCCCTCTGTGGGATCTCAGGGCTCTGAGGACCAGGGTTTGGAAATCTCTTTACTTAGCCTCTACCTCATAGACCGGAGGTCCCTGCATAGCCAGCCTCCTAAGTCAGTGCTCAGGGCTCCACACAGGGACAAAATACTAATAACGAACACTGGAGATCTGACTAGATGCCAAGCGCTTGGCTAAATTATGTGCATGATCTCATTGAGTCTCCGAAACGAGCTTGTGAAACAAGTACTATTTTCCTTCCCATTTTACAGATGGGGAAACTGAGGCTTAAGAAGCATTAAAAAGAAAAACACTCAGAAGAAACTCAGACGGAGGCCTAAGTTCCAGGGCTGGTAGTCTTAGCTCCACACTCTATTTCCTCTCTCACAGTTCCCCTGAAGAGAACTTTTGTCTCTGTCTGATGCTTGTCGCCACAACATCTTCTAGAATTTCCGCAGCTTCTAGATTTGGATTTCAAGGGAGATTTGTCTACGACACCCACACATTATCTTCAGTCTGGAATTATATTTTAGAAGAGAGGAAAAGAGTCTGAATTAAAATAGAAAGTTCTTTTACGGGCGTAACAAGTGAGCATACAGTGTTAGGCACAAAATGAGGTTCTATTTTCCTCCTGCATTGCCAACTCCGGGTGGTTCGTTTTTTTTTCTTTTCAAATTTAGCATAAGCTTGCTGAATAAAAGACGAAGGAAAAGTTGACATACTGCAACAAACAAAATACCCCACCTTAAAATCTGAAATTCAGATGGGAGAATGACTCTGAAAGCAAAATAACATTGGGGCCGCTAAAAAAAAAAAAAAAACCCCTCAAAAAAACAAACAAAAAAAAAACTTAGCTCCCCCTGGAAACTTTTAAGTGATCTCCAGGAGAGAGAAAGAGAAGGAAAGACATCAAATGAATAAGGCATTCTTCTATGAGTTGAAACAGCAGGAGAGAGAAGTGAAAAACATTGGATTCTCTCACTAGTAGGAACAGATAATCATATTTATATTAGTCACTAGCAAAGTCATCCTTCATGTGATTGTGACAGCTACAGGATTATGAAGATAATAGCATTTTAAAGCTCTGAAAACTGCCTCGAGAGGAGCCAGCAGCCTCCCTCAGAGATAGAAGATGGAGAAAGGGGGACACTGCCAGGCAGGAGAGCTTGCTGGGTTTAAAGGGTGGTTGGCCTCGGTCCTGTCCATTTGCAAGAGTTCTTTGTGTGACAGAGGCATGGGCATTTGGCTTTGGCACAACACGATTTTTGTGGATCGTATTTATTTTTTTGTCGGTTGGTTTTTACCTGGCACGTTTTCCAAATATGTTTCTTCTTTTTTTCTTCATGTATTGATGTTCAAATAGGCTGCCCTTTTAGAACGAGCTTTTGGGATTCCAGGCTGTGTTATGCAAGTCCTTGTCTCCACACTGTGGGTGCCTTGGGTTTTATTTTCGTTTGCATTTGAGACTTTATTCTTTAGGCAATTTATCCAATTTTTTATTTTGCGGGATTCAAGTCTACTTTTGTTTCTCTTTCTGTGATTTGATAGTTGTGCTAGCATTGTTTTTTGGGGGGATTTTGAGAGAAACAGAGAGAAAGAGAGAGAGCAAGAGAATCCCAAACAGGCCCCACACCTAGCAGGGAGCCTGATGTGCGGATTGATCCCATGACCTTGACCTTACCTGAGCCCAAATCAAAAGTCGGTCGCTAAACCAACTCAGCCACCTAGGCACCCTGCTAGCACTGTTTATTAAATAACCCATTCTTGTCTCCTGATTTGAAATGGCCCTTTGGTCAAATACACAGTCATACACACTATATATATATATATATATATATATATATATATATATATATATATGTATACTGAGATATCTTTCTGAAGTCTCTAATCCGTCGTTTCACAAATCTACTTATTTGTCTGCCATACTATATTGATCTCACTGTAATGTCTTTAATGTGTACCCCCCCCCCACATTCTTGGCTTTTCTCAAGCATTTATTCTTCCATAACAATTTTAGGAATCATAGTCGTGTTTGTGGTAGGCTAAATAATGTGTGCCCCTTACCCCATGCAATACATCCACCATCTAATCCCTGGAACCAGTGAATGTTACTTTATTTGGCAAGATGGACCCTGCTCATATGATTAAGTTAATGGTTTGGAGATGGGAGATGCTCCTGAATTATCCCGTGAGTCTAATGCCATCGCAACAATCTTAGGGACACAGGGACAGTCAGCATGGGAAGAGAAGAAGAGGTGACAGAGCTCAGACTGGAGTGCTCTGAAGCCAGAGGAAGGGTGACAGGGCCCCGGGAATACGAACAAAGCAAAGAAGCGATTCTCTCTTCAAAGCCGCCTCGTAGATCCAATCCTGCCTTGACTTCAACCTATGAAACTGATTTTGCACTTCTAACCTCCAGAACTGTAAGAGGATAATTTTGTGTTGTTTTAAGCCACTGAATGTGTGGCAATTTGTTACAGCAGTGATAGGAAATGAATACAGTGTCGCCGTTGAAAGCATATGAAACTTATATATTAATTTGTGAAAACTGACATTTCCATGGCATTTGTTTTCCCATTCAAGAACATCGTTTCTCTTTTCATTTGTTCAGATTTGTCCTGTTTTCCTCAATAAAATGACATGGAGTCAAAAATTAAAAACAAAACTAAGAAAATCTTTTCTCACGTGGGATTTGTTTCTTTCCTGCCAACCTAATTCTGAAATATCTTAAATTTTGCCCTTGTTGTGAATGAAACATTTTTCTGTTTTTACTTCTATTCAGAATAGTTATTGTTTGTCCAACCAATTACCAAATTCTCTTACCTTTATTCGAGTTTCTTGGGTTTTGTTGTTATTGTTGTTATGTGTCTTCTTAAAATTTTTTAAATGCTTATTTATTTTGAGAGAGAGAGGGAGAGTGAGCCTGAGTGGGAAAGGGCAGAGAGAGAGAGAGAGGGACAGAGTTTTGGAAGCAGGCTCTGTGCTGACAGCAGACAGCCAGAGACGAGGCTCGAACTCACGAGCCACCAGATGCTGACCTGAGCGGAAGTCAGACGCTGAACAGACTGAGCCTCCCAGCCACCCCTATTTGTATTTTTATTTTATGTATTTATTTTTTTTAGGGATGCAGTCGTATCATTAGCAAAACCAAAGTTTTATTCTTATTCTCAAATATGAGGTCAGTTATTTGATTTTGTCACGGTAACACGTTTGGGCTCTCTTCCAGATCAGTGTTGAGCCATGTTGACGGCGATGAAGATCCCCATGTGGTTTCTGTTTAATCAAAATGGTTTTAGCCTTTCGCACTTTAGGATCCTGTCTCCCATCAGTTTGGTAAATAGCCTTTATTATTAAATAATTTCTTTAATTCTCATGTTATTCATTAGGAATGGCTGTCCCTTTACTGAATACATTTTAAGCACCTAAAGATACGATCATCCGATTTTCCTCCTCAAACGATTGATGTAGTAGATTGTCTCGGGAGACAGCCCGATACCAATGCTCTTGACTTCGTGGAAGAAGTCACAATCTGTTTTTTCTTTTTTCTTTTCTTTCTATACACGACTGGATTCTACTTGTTAATATTTTATTTAATTTCTTGACTCTATATTTTCCAACTTGGCTATAATTTTCAATACCTTTATCAGCTCTGATTAAGTCTAATTTGACTTTATAAAACAGACTGGGGGCTCTTATCCTTTTCTGTAGCTTACAGTCATTTAAATAAAATACGGTCAGTCCTTTCGAGGTTAGATAAAATTCAGCTAGGAATTCGTGCCTGGTGAATTTTCAAGCGTTTGTATGTCTCTCTTCTGTCCCACCTAACTCTCAATGCCTAAGGTTTTCTGATTTAATTTAGTGGTTCTAATTCTAGATTATGATTTGAATTATTCTTATAATATGAATCTTCTAGTTCAGGAGCCTGCATTTAGACTCAGGCTGTCTATTCCTAGTCAGAATCTTCCTATTTATTCAATATATAAGTATGCATAAAGATTCATTGCTTAGCAGTCAGCCTTCTTTTTCATCTTTTCCCAGATTGGAAATTTACATTCTGACTTATTTGATGTTCGATTAGTCTTTCTCTGGGTATTTTCCTCAAACAGAGTACCTCACAGATATACTGACTTACTCTCTGAAATCTTGTATATTCTCCCTCACTGTATTTTCTTTTGCTTTCAAAGATTAATGAAATAATGTCTAGGTATGGAATTTCTCTCAGGGATATGTAACATTTTACTGTTTTCTGGTGTCCACTGTTGTGGTTGGATGTGATGCCTGTAAGATTCTTTTCGCACTGCTCATTCTTTCTGGACACTTATAAGATCTTTTTAGAATTCAAGATTTTAATTGGAAAAAGGCCAGATGTATGTCTTTTCTTCCAGTACCACATTTTCTTAATGACTAATGATGTTGAGCATCTTTGTGTATCTATATTGGCCACTTGTCTGTCTTCTTTGAAGGTATGTCTAGTCAAATGGTATGTTCATTTTCTACCTGGATATTTGCCTTTTTATTGTGGTTATTGATTCTTTTTTACTTTTTTTTTTGTTGCTTGATTGAATCTATGACTTCCTAACATTTTCTGGGTAATGATGATTATCAAAGGAATACATTCTTCATGTTTCATCAGAATTTGGAAAAAAGTACTTTATGACATTAATGACGAATGGCAATCTGACATTTAGGGCTAAGTAGGAGTAAGAAATTAATCCTCAGAGATCTAAATTACATTTTGAAGGGATTGCTCTAGAAGGTTTTTTGTAGTATTGACTCTACAGAAATCATAGTAGAAGTGAGCAATCTAGTTAAGAATCTGTTACAAAACTGTAGCTGAAAGGGGAAGGTGTTTGGACCATGTTGACAATGGAAAGTAGGATTGTAAATGATCAGGTAGAATGAAGAGAATTTGCCACTGGATTGAATGTAGTAAGGAGAGAAAGAGAGGGTCAAGAAAAACTCTAAGGTTTTTGTTCTAAGAAACTAGAAGAATGGAATTAGTTACTGACTTCAAGATGACTGCAGGAGAAATAGTTTGAGGATGAAAATTAAGAGTTCCCTTTATAACATGCTAAATGTGAGATTTCTATTGGATATCCCAATGGGGATACTGAGTAAGAATTTAGGTCTTCTTGAAAATGAGAGGGGAAGTATTGGCTGAAGAGAAAAATTGAGGACTCCTCATCAGATAGATGGCATTTAAAATCATAATCCTTCAGTGGAATATTACTCAGCTTTAAAAGAAAAAGGAAATCCTGTCATTTGAGACAATGTAGATGACTCTAGAGGGGATTAAACTAAGTGAAATAAGCCAGACATAGAAAGACAAATATTACATGATATTACTTATATGTGGAAGAAAGCAAAAAAGGAAGGAAGGAAGGGAGGAAAGAAAAAAATCAAACTCATAAGAACAGAAAGTAGAAAAATAGTTGCCAGGGGCTGAAGGAGATGAAGGAGATAGGAAGAGGTTCCTAAAAGAATGGAAACTTCTAGTTATAAGATAGAGATGGTCTCAGGATCTAACGGGTGGATATAGTGACTGTAGCTGATAGCACTGTATTATCGAATTGAAATTTGAAATTTGTTGAGAGGGGAACTTAAGTGTTCTCACCAAAATAAATAAATAAATGAATAAAATAAAATAAATAAAAGTAAATATGGATGACAGATGTGCTAATTAACTCTATGGGGTAAATACTCTCACAACACATACATATATATATGTACACCTTAAATATCTAAGCAGTTTACAATTCTCTTTGTCAGTTATACCTCAGCGAACCTGGGGGGAAAGGTCTTGGTTCCGTATAAGATCATCTAAGGAATGAGTGTTGCATACAGGGAAAGAGATCCAAGGTTGGAAAATGAGGCTCAGAGGATGCTGATGAGACAGGAGGAGAGCAAAGAGAGAGGAATGACCTAATGCCAGAGAAAATGGTGTCACAGGAAGGAGGGAAGGAGCAGCAGCGTCAAAGGCAGCCAGAGGCGGAGTAACTTGAATTGGAGAATGAACCTTTGGGCCTGACAATAGGGAAGTCACTGGTAGAGTTGACAACAACTATCTGGCTGCCTTGGTGACATTGGGAACCTGACTGGAGTGGGTTCAAGAGACAAACGAATAAAGGATATTTAAAAAGTTCTATTATTTGCACGTCAAACAAAAAAATTTGAGTTATGTTTCTTAGTACCAAAACCTCGTCGTACTCTGGCAGGTAACCTCTGCTCATTTAAATTAACATTGATTATTCAAAAATACTTGCATAAACCAGCTATTTGAAGACACCACAAACACACTTTGCAGAACTAAGTAAACGACATACTGTGTCCTCTGGAATATTTGTATTGGAAAGTGAGCAGTTTGACCACAAAGGGCAGCAAAGAAATGGGGCTGTGATAGGAAGAGGTGAATGGGGAATCTTTCTGTTAAAGATGGGGAATTTTACAGCCCATTGCACTGGAGAGACAAAAATTGATTGAGGTTCATCAGGCTCTGTGCCGACAATGTGGAGCCTGGTTGGGATTCTCTCTCTCTCCCTCTCTCTCTCTCTCTCTCTCTCCCTGCCCCTTCCCCGCTCACACATGACTGGGGAAAGGGCAGAGAGAAGGACACAGAATCTGAAACAGACTCCGAGCTCCAAGCTGTCAGCACAGTGCTCGAGGCAGGGCTCAAACTTAAGAACCGTGAGATCACAACCTGAGCCGAAGTTGGATGCTTAACCGACCAAGCCACCCAGACGCCGAAATAAATAAACTTAAAAAAAATTTTTTTTATTTCTTTATTTCACCCTACAGAATGAGTTGCATGCTCGAATTTAAATGCTCTTACTATTTCCATATCCAAGCTACTGTCTTTCCCTAAGGCAGCGCTGTTTCTCTCATTAGGTGTTCTGTTCTCTCACGCTCATATTCCTCTCTGAGTGTTAGTCCCTTCAGACGACTTGTATTTTTCTCTGTTGACTCTTGGGGCTGAGATCTGGGAGTCGTGGAGCCCTACCTGGCAACACGTGCCAAAAACTCACTCTGCCCACCTGTTGTGTAAAGACGGTCAGGAGCCAGAGCTTTTCTCTCCCTTTCATCTCCTTCAACTTGCTCAGACTCGAGAGCAGGGAAAACCCAGCCCACCCAGGGCATGGCTTTCAACACGTTAGGTGTCAGGAAGGACGGGCGTAGTTACGTGGTCAAGTTTAAACACCTGGTCAGGATTCTCTCTCTTCTCATCCTCTCCTGGTGCTCTGGCCCTGTGATCTAGGAGTCGTCCAACCCATGGGGGGAGGGGAGTGAAGGACCTGCATATACATATACCCCTTCTCCCCACCAACCCCAATGAGCTGCCAAGGCCTTGCTTGCACCCAGGACCCGCTATATTCTCCAGCAGCCATTTGACTCAGGAGGGTCAAGGAGGCAGAAAGGAGCTCCTTTAATCCTTTTGAAAGGCACTTTGGTGGTCTACCTCCTTTACACATTTGGTAGACACTTGGGGATTACTCACCAGGTGCCAAATGTTGAGCCCGTTTCTCAAACCATGTCCTGCAGAACATGAGCTGTGCAGGGTATTAACAGGGATGGCATGGAAAAGCTGACTTTGCAGTTAGTTGGTTCAAAGAAAACTGAACGAAGGAACAGCGGGGCATCTCATACAGTTTACAAGAGTAACAGGAAGGCGGCTGCAGGATGTCACATTTGTGAACAGTTTCAATATTTTCTGATGGTGAACTTTTCTTGAGCTATATTTAACAGAACGCATCATGGAGCCATTGTTTTGTGGAACAAACTTGAGAAAACATAATATTTGAGAGGGTGAAACTGTAAGAATGAATATTTATGGAATCTGTTATCCAGCCCAGGCTCTTTGTTTTGCATCCAGTGCACATCAGCTCATGGTTTCTTGGCAGTGGCCCCGGGGGGTGGATAGGACTGGGAAATTGACACTCTAAATAATGGCAAATTTAGGATTTGACCTTGTTTTTTTAATAGTTTATTGTCAAATTGGTTTCCATACAACACCCAGTGCTCTTCCCCACAAGTGCACTCCTCCATCACCACCACCTCTTTTCCCCCCCTCCCCCTTCCCCTTCAACCTTCAGTTAGTTTTCGATATTCAATATTCTCTCAAATTTTGTGTCCCTCTCTCTCCCCAACTCTCTTTCCCTCTTCCCCTCCCCCGGTCTTCCATTAGGTTTCTCCTGTTTTCCTGTTAGACCTATGAGTGCAAACATATGGTATCTGTTGATTTGACCTTGTTTTGGGACACCGCCAACTCACCCCTTTTTCTCCAAGCTATTGAAAGTCACACAAATGACTTTAAAAATCATTTAAATACTACAGAAGTTTATGTGTATCATTTCAGAAACCTACTCCAATAACAGTGAACCATTTCTAGATTGCCATGGGATCGTGGTCTTTTTTGAATTTTCATAGAATTTAGAAGAGAGGTGTTGGAGGGGTGCCTGACTGGCTCAGTCAGTAGAGCATGTGACTCTTGATCTTGGGGTCGTCAGTTCAAGCCTCACATTGGATATAGAGATTACTTAAAAATAAAATCTTAAAAAAATTTTTTTATGACAAAAAACCCACAACGTGTTGGAGTTCTTTCATGTCTTCTTTTAGAACCAAACGTAGACCATATGCATCAGAGTAATGCTCGCTGCCAGAACAAAGATAAGCACGAATGGATAAACAAGGACCCAAACACGATAAAAGGAACACTTCTCATTCATTAACGGTCCACGTTGGGATATCTGTTTGTCAGGGGAAGTTCGTTTCTATGCAGACCTGTAGGACTTCAGCAAATGACAGCTCTGCCGTTTTCAAAATGTTATCTCTATAGCCACACTGATGATGTTGGGTGCTGCCATTTTGGTGAGCCTCGAAGGGAAAGAACACGGGGGATTGCACCCAGGAAGTGGCTGCATTGCATCTCCTCACAGAGAAGAACTCTAGAACTCAGTCATGTGACACATCTCACTGCAAGGGTGTCTGGGAAATGTCCTCCAGCTGTGCACTCAGCAAGAAAAGGAAACCGATTTTGTTGAACAGCTAGCAGACTGTCACACCAACCACTGAAAGAGATACCTACCAAAGCTTTCCTTGGGCATCTCTTTAGGAGCCGCTAATAATAATTACAATTATGACAATGAATCGAAAACATGGGAAAGTGCTTGCGATTCAGTCATAGGTATTTGGTGAACACATAAAATGTGTTAGCATATGCCATGCTAAGTGGTTTATATCTCATTTAACCCTCTCCTGATCCCCAGGACAAGGGAGTTTATTGACCCTATTTGGCGCAGGAGGAAACTCAAAGTCACAGAGTGGCAGGAGCCGGATGTAGAACTTGGTCAGCCAACTTCAAAGATTGCGTGTGACCTCTTTGCTACGCTTAGAAAATAATTGCATGTGAGAATCATAGCCACTTAAAAGGAGGCAGATGAAAAGATCCAAGGGAGCCTGCGAAGTGCATAATAGTCATCCTGTCTGGGTGCGGCAGTTTTTATTTTCCTGTTTTCCAAAACTGTGCTTAAAGAAGCTTTTTCCTAGTTCAGACCTTTGAGATGACACTTTTCTTTTGATGAAAGAAGACTCCTTTTGACCAATTACCAAGTCCTATGTATAAAGACAAATGAGAAAAACTACTTTCTCAATAATAATGGGAATGAAACCCTTTGCTTTTCCTGGAACTTTCATATAACCTCTCTGGGGCTTGTCTGTGGTTATGGAATAAGCCAACCTTTTTAGTCGCCTTCTTTGGAATGGGTGTGGCCTGCCTTGTTCTCCACCGGAGTGAGTAACCCACTGCCAAGGGCATTGTGTTTGCTCAGAAAGGGATACACGTGGGGATCATACCACTTAACGTTTTCCCGCCACCACCACACTGAGGTCTCTTGATGTGATGTAATATTTCTCCCTTTCTTTTCTGTTGCTGTTCTTCTTAAAGCTGACAACTAATTTTGTCTCAAGGGAATTTTATTTTGAGCAATCTCAAACATACAGAAACTGCAGAAGCGGAAGAATTTTCTTCCCTTGAACCATTGGATCATAAGTTGACGACATGATACACTATTGGTCTCTGGATATGACCAAGAGTATTTCCTGAAAATAAGGACATCCTTTTACAAAAGTAAAAGACAGTCATTGAAATCTGCAAGTTAGCTTTTTTTGTTTGTTTTTTTAAATTTATTTTTGAGAGAGAGAGAGAGAAAGAGAGAGAGAGAGAGAATGAGAGACAGACTAGGAAACAGGCAGAGGGAGATGGAGACACAGAATCCAAAGCAGACTCTAGGCTCTGAGTGATCAGCACAGAGCCCGATGCAGGGCTCGAACTCATGAACTGCGATATCATGACCTGAGCTGAAGTGGAACGCTTCACCGACTGAGCCACCCAGGCGCCCGGCATTTTTACATTACCACCATCTACCCCTCACACCCCATTCAGGTTTTTACCAATCGTCCAGTGAGGCCATTACAGCAAAAGGTCCACCAAAATTCCTGGTTGCATTTATAATTGTCGACCACTTTAGTCTCCCCAAACTACAATGATTAACTCCTCAGTCTTTCCTTAACTTTCCTGACTTTGATGCTTTTGAAGATTACAGGCCTGTTATTTTAAAGAATCACTCAATTTGGGTTTTCCTGGTAGGAGATTTAGTTTACGCATCTTTGGCAGGAATTTCTCAAGTGAAGCTTTATCCTTAGGCATCCTATGGGGGGGCACACGGCTTCGATTTCCCCCGTTACAGATGATGTTCAATTTGATCACTTGGTGGTGGTGTCTGTCACTTTTTCCGATAGAAAGTTACTCTTTTGCCTGCTGTAGTTAGTACATATGTCACGGGAAAGGATCTATGTGAATACCCTTCTCATGATGCTTGCAATTTATCCATACATTCACATTGCTAGGGACTCATGGCTTTCTGTTTTATTCAAAAAGTTATAATCCATTATGATGACTATTTATGTTCATATTTAAGTTGGCTTCTGTGTCCTTTTGATATGTCCCTAGCATTTCCTTGCCTTCTGGCAGACAGTCTATTTTTTTTGTTTCCTGCCTCAGACCTGCATTTAGCAAGTTCCCCCAAAGTGGAGAACCGTATCAAAATATAAAATCTAGGCTGTGTTAATTGCTATTAGAAGCCCTCTTAGCAGACAGAATTGTGGGCTATTTGTAAGTATTCAGCTACATATGTATTTTATAGGTATGTGCATATAAAGATATGTAGGTACAGACACATTTTCTATTTTCTTTTTTAACATTTATTTATTTATGAGAGACAGAGAATGAGCAGTGGAGGCAGAGAGAGAGGGACACACAGAATCTGAAGCAGGCTCCAGGCTCTGAGCTGTCAGCACAGACCCCGACGCAGGGCTCGAACTCACAAGCTGTGAGATCATAACCTGAGCCAGAGTCAGACACTTAATTGACTGAGCCACCCAGGCGCCCCCAGATGCGTTCTCATCTATATTCAGGTTTATGTCTATCTATGTATGTTGGAAACTAGAACTACTCCCAATACCTCCAATTCTGTGTTTCGGTGTTTTCCTTTTCCACGTTTGCAACTCTCGGCTTCCACAGTAAAAATTTGGCTCCCAATATCCTTACATTTCATCTGCTCTGTCCCCTGGTGTATAACCAGTATGTCTGGTCATAGCCACTGCCCCCGTGTCTCTGGATACGCCCTCCTCACCCTGCCCCTACCCTGACTTGTCCACATCACCAGGTGGAGAGCATTCTTGCTCCCCTAAGACGCTGCTCCCTATTCCTGCATGGGCACCTTCCTCACCCCCCTGGGGTATGGATTCCCTACACAGGACCTGTGGCCTGTCCCTTTGCCCTTCATGCCCCCTGGGGTATGGCTGTGACTCCCCACACATCACCCCTGCTGTGGCAATGCCATTCACACCCAGCTGGTGCCCTGCATCCTCAGGGCAGCTGCTGGTCATCCTCCTCAGCCTGCTCAGCCCAACTCCCCGTAGCAATACGAAGCTCCCCTTTTTGTGTGTGTCCCAAAGAGGAACAGAATTTGCAGAACTTGCCACCCTCAAATATGCCTCTTTGGCCTTAGGATGATTTTAGGCTGGTTATTGTTAAGAAGGAACAGACAAAGGAGAAGCTCTGAAAGGTGAATAGAAGTTACCTTTCCTAAGAGAATTTATATCAATAAGGGAAATCTCTACTTGTAAGTGTCTTTCTCCCAGTAGCAGGAAGACGACGACTAAATCTCTAGAAACTCATTTATGGGGAAGGTACTTAAATCTGCACAACAGCCTTACCCTTCGTTACTGCCCCTCCACACAATGGAATTGGGTACAGGACCCTTATAGTCCTGAATCACCACCATGACAGACCCTGAGTCCGCTCTCACAGTCCTGTGCTTCTGATCAGCTTTATGTTGGAGACCGTCTCTGGGCACAGAGTTGAGGTCTGAGTGACAAGAGCTTCAGTGGATCGGGTACCAGACTAGAGGTCAGGAGGCAGTCCTGGCCCTGCGCTCCACTGGGGGTGTGAAGGGTGTCATCCCATCTGGAGTCTTTTGTAGAAATGGGTGATAAGCAAATAGAATGGTCAATAAATAAAATGTCTGAAAAGAGAAATTTTCTCCTCATAGAGTTGTTGTGAAGATAAAGTGAAATAAGGCATTCTGAAATGTTTTGAAAACTCTAAAATCCTAGCAAATATAGTATTGTCATAAGGAAATTATTTGTTATGAAACATTAATGTAATGCAGGTTTTGGTAGGGCCATTCTATATTCTTTATGGCTTACAAGATTGATGTGCCTGAAATATATCCAATGCACAAAGCTGAAATGTGAGCTGGGAAAACAAAATATGTGACACGTAGGTGGACATTGGGGCAGCATGTATTGAAGAATTTCCAATTTAATTCAATTTGCAAATGACATATCAGATAAAGGGATAGTGTCCAAAATCTGTAAGGAACTCACCAAACTCCAAACCCCAAAAACAAACAATCCAGTGAAGAAATGGGCAGAAGACATGAAGAGACACTTCTCCAAACAGGACACCCAGATGGCCAACAGACACATGAAACATTGCTCAGCGTCACTCATCATTGGAGAAATACAAATCAAAACCACACTGAGATACCACCATATGCCAGTCAGAGTGGCTAAAATGAACAAATCAAGAGACTATAGACGCTGGCGAGGGTGTGGAGAGACGGGCACCCTCCTACACTGTTGGTGGGAACGTAAACTGGTGCAGCCGCTCTGGAAAACAGTGTGGAGGTTCCTCAAAAAGTTAAGAATAGAACTCCCCTATGACCCAGCAATAGCACTGCTAGGGATTTACCCAAGGGATACAGAAGGCTGATGCATAGGAGCACATGTACCCCAATGTTCATAGCAGCACTGTCAACAATAGCCAAATCATGGAAAGAGCTTAAATGTCCATCAATTGATGAATGGATCAAGAAGATGTGGTATATATACATACAATGGAGTACTACATGGCAATGAGAAAGAATGAAATCTCGTCATTTGTAGCAATGTGGATGGACCTTGAGTGTGTCATGCTAAGTGAAATAAGTCAGGCTGAGAAGGACAGATATCATATGTTTTCACTCATAAGTGTAACAGGAGAAACTTAGCAGAGGACCATGGGGGAGGTGAAGGGGGGAAGAAATAGTTGGGAAGAGGGAGAGAGGTAAACCATGAGAGACTCTTGAATACTGAGAATAAACTGAGGGCTGGTGGGGGAGGAGGAAAAGGGAAAGGGGGTGACAGGCTTGGAGGAGGGCACTTGTCAGGATGAGCACTGGGTGTTACATGGAAACCAACTTGACAAACTATAAAAGGAAAAAAAAATTCAATTTGCATATTTACTGCTCATTCTACTATAAACTTTAAGAGCCAGATTCTTCCTTCAGTGACACCCCATCCCCAGATTTACTTCTCTTTATTTATCTCCTCTGTGGAAATTTCCTTTGTGTATTGTCACCGTTGTAGCAGCTTCTAGAACTTCCTTTTTCATTATTATTTACTGTCCAGTTGTGTGTAGTATCTAATTGAACTCTCTCTTATTTCAACCAAAGAAGCCAACCAAATGGGATCTCAGAATCTGAGAATCCCTTGATTCTCCAGGCTTCCATTTATGCAAAAGCATGGAATTTAACTTTTCTCATATCTTATGAAATCGCTCTTGGCCTTTTAAAAGGCAAGTCTAATACATATTGAAATGGCTTTTTACTTATTCTTGGATGCCAGAGTACTGAAATAATAAGTCCCACCAAACCAAAAAAAGGACCCCGAGGCTTCCAGGCCTATGTGGATGACATATAAAGACGGGATGCTAATGTTGCTCTATGTGAGACTTAGGTTTCATTTTAAAAGATTCCAGAAAACCCCCAGAAAGAACTTCAATGCCTTTTAAAAGAAGAAATGAGGTCAAAGGCTGGGGAAAGCAGAGTTAAGAAATCCCCACGCTAGAGAAAGCAAAAGGCAGCATGAATATTGCAAGGAAGTGGTCAGTTCTTCTAGACGGTGGGGCAATGAGGTTGAGAGGAGGTGGAAATGACTGACTCATGGCTCCCTCTTCCCTCCGGCTCTTTGCTCTTTGCAAAGTCGTGGTTGACAGCGAGGGCGTTCATTCTTAGCTCCGTGGCACCTGGGAGATGTTCTGCAGGTAACGGAGCTGGACCAATGAATGGGATAAGGTGACTACAAGGTGATCCAGAGGGAGTGTCTGTGTGTGTGTGTGACATTGGTTTCAACTGGATTGGTGACATTTGAAGATGAAGTTTCCCTGATCTATTTCTTCACTCACTCATTCATTCCTTCAGGAAATAATTATTAAAAAAAAAATTCTTGGTAACACTTATTTTTGAGAGACAGAGAGAGACAGAGCATGAGCAGAGGGGGGCAGAGAGAGGGGGGGACATAGAATCTAAAACAGCCTCCAGGCTCTGAGCTGTCAGCACAAGGCCCGATGTGGGGCTCGAACCCACGAATGGTGAGATCATGACCTGAGCCAAAGTCAGACACTTAATAGACAAAGCCACCCAGGTGCGCCAGGAAACAATTATTCCCTACATAGCTTTGGCAGATTAAACCAAACCACCAAACACACTTAATAAAAATGTGTAGGCCAAATTAAAAAGAAATACCCTCAAATTCCAACAATATAGAAAACTTACTGATTATTAGAGATGGTGGCTCAAATGTATGTTTATCTTGGTTCTCTCTAAAAAACCCACAAAAACGACAGTGAATGAATTATTCTAAAGCACAAACCCAGAAAGACTAAGAGAGCAGAGAAACAACAGGGGGAAATGGAAGGTGGAAAGCCAGTAGGTGAGTGGGAATGAACTAACCAACTCAAGGAAGCTAAACCCAAAGTTGGCAGTGTTGGGAAGGGGTCACCCATTCCAGCTTGGGCCACAGCCTCCCAGAAATGTTCAGAAATGGTGACACCTGATATCCAGAAAATGGGGGCCAATGGAAACATGACTTGAGAGTCTTTTAAGAAGCAGTTAGACTCTCGTCTTTCTTCTCAGAGCCTTTCAGCACAAGACCCGTCCTTCTCCCACGTTTGCATGTGACGGAAAGGCTAGTACTGCCCAGCACGGTAGCCACAGGTGCATGTGGTTTCTGAGTACTCGAACTGGGTTTCTTGTAAAGCGAGGCGTGTGGTTAAGTGCGAAACACACAGTACATTTGACAACTGAGTACAAAAAAAAATGTAAAATACCTCTCAATATTATTTTTCAAAAAAGATACCTGGCAACAATCGTGCTTTGAATATATTGGATTAAGTAAAACTTCTTATTAAAATTCATCTCCCCTCTTTATTTTTATTGTTCTTGATAGGATTGAGAGGAAATTTAAAATTACTTCTGTGGCTCTCTCTTTTAAGAGAGAGAAAAAGCGTGAGTGGAGGAGGGGCAGAGAGCTAGGGAGAGAGGATCCCAAGCAGACTCCAGGCTGCGAGCGAGGAGCCTCACGCGGGGCTAGAACTCACCAACCCGCGAGATCATGACCTGAGCCAAACGGAGCCGGTGTTAGACGCTTAATGGACTGAGCTGCCCAGGCGGCCCCTTCCTTTTTTTTTTTTTTTTTTTTTTTTTAAGATGATTGATTTATTTCCCCAGGGTATTTCTCTTAGTGCTGCCCTCAACAGTGTGAGCAGGAGACGAGAGCACAGCGGAGGGGTCTCCATGCTGGAAAGAGGGCTGCCAGGCGAAAGCTGGCATGCCATGCTGGGAGCCCAGCCCCGCGCTCCCCACATCCCAGACTTCGGGCAGCAGGTCCCCCGCAGGTGGAGAGGAGGCTCTCCCCTTGGGAGAAGCTGATCCTCCTGGAAGAGCTAAGATCCTGAAGCGGATCCTAGAGCGCCAGCTCACATCCCCACAGCCTTCATGTCTACATCCGCAGATGGGCCCCGGAGTACTCCTGCAACTTTCTTGGGGCAGGATGTGGCTCTCAGTCTGCGAACCCCTCGCTCTTTCGTTGGGCGAGGCATCCGGGACAGCATGGCCTACTGCGGACTCAGGTTCCCTGTGACATTGAACTTCAGTTCCCTGCCGGGACTGGCCTCACCTCTCTGCCTCCATATGAGGCTTTCCTGAGATCGCCTGTGGAATAAGTGTGCTGAACTGGGTTCCTCCTCTCTAGGTCTGCTTTGGGCCAGGGGACCCAAACAAGACATTTTGGGAGTGGGGTGCCTCAGGTAAACAGCCTGTGCTTCTTTCTGCAGGAAATCCACTCTAGAGAAGTCTCACCCCCGTTGTCAGCACTTTCTAGAGCCTACCTGCAAATATGAGGGGGAGCCCAAAGCACCAGCCATTGGAAGGGATCCTCTAACAATCTGAGTTGGATGCCTCTTCTTCCGCATCCATCAGTCTGTGGAGGGAGTGAAAACAACCACTTCCTCTGCATTTTTTGAAAGGAAAATCTCTGGGCCCACGGAACCATGTACAGTGGGGAAATGGGGCAGGAAGGTGCCAGGTCACAGTGTAAAGTGTGCTGTTGGTGCTTTAAGTGCTCCCCGGCCCCCACCCACTGAGAGCCCACCAAGACTGATGCCCTTTTTTTGCACCTGTTACTCAGCACCTCCATTTAGCCCAGGCCCTTTCACCCGAGGAGCTGAGCTGCTGGCCACCCTCCTCCTGAGTCTTGTTCTGTTTGGGTCCAACCTCCAGCGAAAAGCCAGTGGATGAGATGCTCTGATCCTGGCTAATGTGGAATTCTTCCCAAGTTTTGTAACATCCTAAACTCATTACATGAGAAAGGGTTCTAGACAGTACTAAGAAGGATTCTAAGGAGAAAATCAGAGCCTCACAGAGTGACAGGGACGAGATGTGCTGGCAAAAGTCATCACAATGTCCCTAACTCATCACATAGACACAGGGGACCCAGGAAGCCATGTCGAAGCAAAGGCAGTGAGCAGTTTTTAGGCAGCTGAGACAGGTCTGCAAGGCAGCCCTTAAAGCCAACATAGTAGGGCTTCCTGCCGTTATACAGCAAAAAAATGAATGTGGTTGTTAGAATAAAACTTAATTTACAAAAATAGGTGATGGTGGGTAAAATATGGCCATGGGCCACAGCTTGCCAATGCTGGTTATAGAGGTGAAAAAACCATGGTCTTTGGAGACACACAGACTTAAACTTATCTCCTAGCTCTAAGAACTGCTAGATGTCTGGTCTTTTGAAGGTTAGTTAACCTTGCTAAATCCTCGTTTCTCTTGAATGTGAAATGGAATGGTAATTCCCACCTTTAGTACAGTGACAAGGTGAGATGAGATCGAAATATAAAGACCTGAACACTCTGCTCAGCAAATGGAAGCACTCAATAAATTTCAGACCCTCTTCTCTACTTTTTCCTTGAGCTGGCATTGTTTAACACTTGGGGCTTTGAATAAATATTTTTTGGTCCTTTGATTGGGAGATCAAATGGCAGATCCCAGCAAGGTGGGGTATGAGCCAAAATAACTCTGGGGCCCCATGGTTTTCAGAGGGAGGGGATAAAATGGGGTATACTTTGGATATTACGTGATGCTTGGAAGTCACTGAAGGAATTTGAAGATTCTTGTTTCAGGTACGTCATCTTGGTTGCAAGCAAAATAAATGGACTGGTTAATTGAAGCAAAAAGGGAATTCACTGGAAGAATATGGTGCAGCTCACAAAATCCAAGAGAAGCTGAAGACTTAGATTTAGAAGTGATAAGGTAGCTAAATGGAGCCTTAGAAGCATGAAATTCACATCAGCTTTACTCTGGCTGCTAGAAGATTATTTTATGTGGCGTATATAATCTATTTTATATGATATTTAGCTTGTATTCCAAGTCCCGTGGAAAATTCGGATTGGGTGAGTATGGTTATATACACCTGATCCTTCACTGAAAGCTGGAAAAAGAAAGGGTCTTAGGCAAGGATCCTTCAAGGCCACATTGACTTTTTTAATGAGAAAGCTAGGACTTGGTTGAGTAAGATGGCCATAGCAAACACTTATGAAAAGAAAGTTCTCAGACTCAACAAAAGGTATCAAGATTATTGGGCTGAAAGACTCCTTATCCATCTACTAATAGTTTGTCACCCTTGCACGACCCACATTTTGGGCCGTATAACTCTTTGTTATGGGGGAGTTGTCTTGGGCATTGTAGAAAAGTTGGCAGCATCCTGGTCTCTACCAAGTAGACACCAATGGCAGTGGTCCCTCCCCTTCCAGAACCCCTGGGGTGGGGACAGAATTACCCAGGTTGAGCTCTATAGACCTGGCTCATGTCCCAGGGGTCCCCTGAATACCCAGTATGCCTGGTTTGGTCCTATGTTATCATCCCCTCAAGGACTTGGTTGGCCTTGAGGGTTGATTCAATTTAGTACTTGAGATCCACTCTACTTCCTGAGTGGATGCCACATTATTGAACTCACCACGGAATATTTTCACACATTTTAAGGTGACAATTTCTGAACATCCTCAAGTTCAGGTAAGGCTTGCCTTTCCAGTAGCCTAGACAAAGGCAAATATGTGAATGAATGAATGAATGAATGAATATATGAAGAGAAAAGATACCTCTGATGTTATTATCTGTAAGGTGGCTGTAGTGGTTCCTTCTTCTGGCTCTGCCCCAACCCTGATGTCTATTATTCCTTTTCTAATTTCTCATAAGGAAATATCTCCCCTTCTATAGACTGTGCATTCATCATGGGGCTATAAAAATCCACGTCCTGCTCTCCTCCTAAGGAGGACCAAAGTCCCTGAGGGATTCTGTCTCTAACCACCAGGAGGCATGGCAGTGTATGTGACTGAGGCTCAACCAGGTAGACCTTTGTCACAGGAGTCTGAGTGCTAAAGGACAAATAAAGCAGAAGGGGGAAGGAAGGGGAATGTATAATTTTGTTATGTTGACTTCCATCGTCCTCACTGCCTTGAAGAGGAAGATGGGGCTCAACATCATGAGGTGACTTTTCTAAAGTTGCTGTCGGGAATGAGTGGGGGCTGATGGGGCCTTTGGGGAAGGAAATAGAGGAGAGAGAGAGAGAGAGATTGGCAGAAGAGGAGACGGAAATTCAGGCAAGAAGGAAGAGAAGGTGTGGCTTATGAAAGGCAGTGGTGCGGATCCGCTCACTCACGACCCAGGGCTGTGGCTCAGTCACTCAGTGTCTGGGTTTTGTAGAAAGTGGGTTACTCATGATTGCTCATGATTCTTTCACTATGTCCTTTGGAAATGTGGGAGGCTGGGCTTCTGGGCAATAGCTTCCCCCTTTAAAACAATAGTTACCACTACTATTACAGCTACTTGCTATTATGGTCTGTGTGCCCTGGGCTGTAAGGTCATTGCATATATTTTCTCACTGATTTCCTCACCCAAAGCCAATGAGGTAGGTGACAGTGCTCTCTTATCTTGCAGATGAAGAAACTGAACTTCAGAGAAGGGGAGACACAGGATTTGAACCAAGGTCCAACCAACCACAAAGCTTCTGACTGGCATTGGTGGGGGCTTTCTAGCCTGGACCAGCCTAGCTCCAGGCCCTGGAGAAATGGAGGAGAGGGAGGGAGTTCCCTCCAACCAAGGCCAAGCTCCACCCACTCAGATCTCTCTGCCTGCAGCTTTTTAAGCAGGACTTTACTTTTTGAACCCGATTTTGATCCGGCTTTGGAAACACAGCTGTCTCTTGATGAAACCGTCCCATTCTCCATCTGGTGGATTAACTTGCTTTTCATCTCCTCCTCCCTCTTCTGGCCCTGCCGGTCAGCAGGCTACTTGATAGCACCTTGGCCAGAGAATAGATGGATAAGAAAAGGAAAAGGAGGAAAACTTAGCTCAGTTCTTGTTACCTGAAGCAGCAGCTGAAACCAATGCCCACAAAGGGAGTTTTGTATTTCCCATGAATTTAAAATGTCCCTGTCACTCATGCTACCGAATGTTCTGAGCTGGTGATCCAAAAGAGAATGCAATCATTGTGCAAGCGAGATAATTTATAAGGAAATGCTTCACAGCCCAGTTAGCGGTCAAACTCAACCTCAAAGAGCTAACTACTCAGCTAGCATTTTTTTTGTGGCCTTTACCTTAGTCGTGGGTGGGGGAGAGAATAGGGCTACAGAAAAGTCCAGGACTTTTGAGAGGTCCCAGTCACACCACCCCCTCCCCCAAAGTTCTCTGGGTCTCCATCACAGCTCCTCCTCCCTGAGGGTCCAAGTCATGTGGCCCTTCTCTCCGTGAGCCTGAGTCACACCCCCACTCCATCTGTGCTGCTTCCTCGCCCCCTACTCTGGCTTGTCCTTTCTGTGTGGGGTTTCCAGTTCTGGTCAGGAAACATACGAGCTTGGTTTTAAAACTGAGTTGTCTGGATGTTAGAACAGTTCTGATCAATGATAAGCAGCAAGTTGGCCTTGACCATTGGGGTTCATCGTGAAGCTTTAGAGGAGATGGAAGTCATTCCCATCCAGGGAGTAACAGGTGTCTTTCCACAGCTTCTTCCTTTCCTTTTCTTCTCTCTCTCCTTTGCCGTTTTCCTTTCTCTTTTTTTTTATGCCCTCCCTTACAGGAGGAGGAGAGCCACTGTTGTGTAAGAAAATACCGTCTTGGCTTGGAACCTAGCGATGCGGTGAAGCTTTGCTCCCGAACGGAGGGGCAATTCTGTTTTATTTCTGAGGTTGAAAGTGAAAGGAGAAGTTTCCTAATTCTGACTTAATTTCTTTTCTCAAATTATCATTCTTAGGAACTGTCAAAGAGGACATCAGAATAACATTTCCACCCCCTTCCCTTCTCCTCTTGGGTTTGAATGCAAGAGTTGTAGGCCCTTCTGGCTGAGCCAGCCCGGTGTCTCTCTAACTTTTGATTAGGAAATTTCTCAAACCACAGTAGAGAGAAGAGTATGGAGAGTTCGTATATCTTCTGGGCAAATCCAAAACTAGTAAAAGCAAGGAAATAAGGGAATTAAACAGCAAATATGAAAGAAAACATGACTCTCATTTTTGAATTCTCAATGATAAGGACATCTCAGTTACATTTTGATATGTAAATTATTAAGACTTTCATCTTTTGGGGGGGCTTTGGCTCAGTCCCTACAATCTGCTTTTGGGGTGTCTTCCTTGGAATTCAGGAATATACAAAGGTGGAAGGCAGATGAAACTTGAAATTTCAGCAAAGCCTCATAAATAGGTTTTCAGAAAAGCCAGCATGCCATGGGTCGTGAACACTGTGGTGTAGACCCAGGGGATGGAGGATAGAGTAGCCCGCAGACCACAGCAAACTTTTCCACTTAACCCAGCCAGAGAGGAAAGTCAATGTCAAGCTAGGGAGATAGAATCTTCAGTGGTCTGGACTTGACCAGAGCTCCTCAAACTTTCATACACCCACACACCTGCACCCGGGGATCTTGTGTAGATGCAGATTCTCACAAAGCTGGAGGGTGAAGCATTTCTCACGAGCTCCCAGGCACAGGTCCAGGGCTACAGCCTGTGCCCACAAGGCTCTGAGCCTCGAAGGGACCTGAGCTTGGTTTGATGCTCCACGGTGACCTTGAAATTCTTAATTTTAAACGTGAACTTGTGCTTTGCTGGTCAGGTGGCACACAGAGCCTGCATAAGCAAGGAGATACTGCAGTGCAGTAGGAGTGTGCATGTTCCCTGTCTCTTGCTGCCCTATTTGCATAGATATGATGGAAACACTCATAAGTGCAAAATTATGGTGGGAATTCTGCAACATCTCTAAGCAAGTGCAGGGTGATGTTATGTCTATGACTTAGGAAGTTTGGGGGTGTTGACAGCCTTAGAACCAGAATTTGCAGGGTGCTTGGTGGCTCAGTCACTTGAGGGTCTGACTCTTGATCTTAACTCAGGTCACGATCTCATGGTTTGTGAGTTTGAGCTCCGGAGTGTGTTGGGCTCCAGGCTGACAATGTGGAGCCTGCTTGGGATTCTCTCTCTCTTTCCCTTTCTCTGCCCCTCCCCTGCTCTCTCTGTCTCTCAAAATAAATAAATAAACGTCAAAAAACAATTAAAAATACTGAAAAAAGAACCAGAATTCTCTGTGAATACAGAAAGAAATAGAATTCTAAGAATCACAAGTGACTTAAGAAACCCTAGCATATCCCTTCTATGTTACTTCTCTATCTTAGCCAAGCACTTATGGCCAAAGTGATGCCATAGAAGGAAAGAGAAAGTTCCATTTCCTTTCAGTTCTTCCTTATTAATCAGCAAGTAGAAATAGAGTTTGCTGATAGAATACATGGTTATTAAGAAGGAAGATATTGGAGCGCCTGGGTGGCTCAGTCAGTTAAGCGTCTGACTCTTGATTTCAGCTCAGGTTATGATCTCATGGTTTGTGAGTTTGGGCCCCCAGGTGGGCTCTGTGCTGACCGCACGGAGCCTGCTTGGGATTCGCTGTCTCCCTTTCTCTCTCTCTGCCCCTCTCACCCCAAATAAATTAAAAAACTTAAAAAGAATAAAGAAGTCAGATACTAAGAATAATCAAAGTGCCTCGTTCAGTGTTTTTACTCTCCTGGTGAGAACAAAATACAAATGTGTGTAGACGTTAGAAAGTACAGTGGTATAATTTTTATGATTCCACATATGAATTAACTTTGCGTTTCCATTTAAAAGTGGCATTGCATCGTAAAAAGATGAAGGGCAAATCCATGCGAGTAACTTAAAATCTTAATGTTTCTTTCCTTAGAATGGCCTGAAACAGCAAATATAAAACATCACAAGTCGAGAGACTAGAAGACAAGGAAAAGCTTCATCTTCTGATATCTTCATTTTGAACAAGGGACCCAAGGGCTTACTTTGTACTGGGCCGTACAGATGATATTTAGCCCTGCTCCTAGATGATGCTGATGTTCCTGGTCCGTGGACACATTTTGAGGAAGTGAGAGCCCAGACCGAGGTTTTGAAGCCAGATATATTTTTGTGGCTTATCAATAATGACCACATACTTTAGTTTTCTTGTCTATACCACTCTTCCCAGACAGGAATTCCAAAGACGACCCCCTTCCTCTAAACACGTGTTGCCCTTGGCAGACCCTGGAGCCAAATGGTTCAGTAGAGGTCCATCCCTCCTCTACTGTTGTTGGTGGTTGACCTTGCAGCCCCTCTGCTTGGATATAGGCTCTCTGAGAAGGGACACCAAAGTGTCAAGCAAAGAGTTGGATGTCCTGCTTGTCAACAGGGACTCTAGATGTTCCCAGACTTCACCCGATAGTCTGACCTCAGGAGTCTGGGAAATGGTTCCCCCTTCCCTTTCTCCCAAATTTGGAAATTCCCTCCCTCGATAACCGGTGTTTGCAGGTGCTGGTGGACATCAGGGAGGAGGAAGGAGTCTAGCAGCCTCCACGTGCAGCTTGTAGGGTCTCCCCTGGAGAGGCCTCTGGTGAGTGGGTAGAAAAGAGCTCCTGCAGGAAGAGGCAGTGGGAGAAGGGGTGGACCTGACCACAGGAGACACTGCCTCCAGGGAGGGCTGAGCGGTCCGTGCCTGGGACCTCGGGGACAGGAGAGGCCAGGCCCCCAGGCTCTCTGTGGAGGAGTGCCTGGGTCAGGGCTCAGTAGGCTTGGAATCCTGTCCTGTGAGTCTAAGTGGAGGCTGTCCAAGGTGGAGCTATGAGGTGATGGTGCAGATGACAGTGGCGTGAGTCAGTGATTCATGCGGTGGGTTGGAGACTCTTTTCCTAAAGGGCTATTCCAGCAAGCCTCTGCATGATCTCTCTTTTCCGACCTCCACCACAGGTCCCCGGGGTTCCTATCTGCCCAGAAGGGTCTAACCTGAGCTAGGTAGGACCCACTATTTCTGTGAAAATGATGATTAATTTCTTCCTTTTCTTCCTGTATCTTTTTCCTCAGCATGAAGTGAGTAAAGGAATCCAGGAAGCTGGGGCCGTCTTAGCCATCCTGTCCCCTGCAGGGCTCCTGGCCCCGGTCTCCTGCAGCCACCTGTGGAAACCCCCGTTGAGGGTAGCTCTGTGCAAACTTTCCATCACAGTTGCGGCAGAACGACCAGGTGAGTTGCATGTCCTGTGTTGTGGGATGCTGCTGCCGCCGCTGTTCCCCTCCCCTGGGGAACCCCAGAGTCCCCTCTAATCTTGGCCTTATCTCTGGCCTCCACCATGCAGCTAGCCCATCACTGTCCTTTTCTTCCCCGTCACCACAGGGGGTCTCTCTGCCACTGGATCTCCATTTCTTAATGGCCTGTTTCTCACTCCATGACGTGACATTTCCTTCCTGGCCACAAAGCTCGCTCAGGTACTACATCCTATTACCCAACCAGACTTGGTCCTCAGGACGGGATCTCCTCACCCAATCTCACCTTGAGGTTATTAATCTCTCAACCATCGAAAGAGCCACAGTTCTTCTGTATTAGCAGGGAGGGGCCCGGCCTGGATGCCCCCACCCCATTATTGCCATGGATTCCAGTTTGCTTCCAGCCTAGAAGGCCTAGAGGCGCTGGGAGTAGAGGAGGGTGGAATCAGCCTTGGGCCCTTGGGTTGGAATGGATAGCCCTGGCCATAGGACCAACTCACAACCCCCCTACTCCAGGCCCATCATGTGAGGGCCACTCAGGTCTCTCTTGGAGCCAGGCTGGCTAGGTCCTGGGCTGCCAAGTCCACCTCCAGTCTGGTGGACTCTAGGACCCTATGATTCCGGGCGCTGAGCAGGTAGACTCAGGTCCTAAGCTCCAGGCCAGGGGCCCACCTTCAGGGCTACAGCAGGAATATGTAATGAAAAAGCTACTGGAGCTTTCCGACAGAGCAACATTGTCATTTATGTAGTTATAGATTATTTTACTTTATTTTTTAAGTTTGTTTATTTACTTACTTAGAGAGCACAGGTGGGTGAGGGGCAGAGAGAAGGAGAGACAGAATCCCAAGCAGGCTCCATGCCATCAATGCAGAGCCCGATGTGGGGCTCGAACCCACAAACTGAGATCATGACTTGAGCCAAGATCAAGAGTCAGACACTTAAACATCTGCAACACCCAGGTGCCCCTATTTATTTTTTAATGAATATTTATTTTGAGAGAAACAGCATGTGTGCACCAGTGGGGGAGGGGCAGAAAGAGAGAGGGAGAGAGAATCCCAAGCAGGCCCCACACTCAGCCTGAAGCCCTACACGAGGCTCCATCCTAGAACCATGGGATCATGACCTGAACCAAAACCAAGAATCTAGCGTGTAACCAACTGAGCCACCCAGGTGCCCCCAACATTGCATTCTGTATATACTTAGAAGAGTGGAGAAGATCCGGCCGGTGGCTCTCCGCCTGCCTGAACTCCCAGATGACCAGTCCAGACCAACAACACTTAGCTCCTGTCAGGTGAGGCAAGCTGATAGCAAGTCAGCCTAGTCTGGGAAGACTCATTTCTGCTGTTAATAATCCATTTAATAATATCGTGATCCATCATTTCATCAGTCAGTATGCCTTAGCAATTATTTTCCTGAAATCTGGGCATCCTATGTGGAATACAAGGAATTGAGGAAAATAGGTATTTAGGGGGAGGTTTTACATGTATCTGGCCAAGCATTAGGCTGTTTGCTGTCGGCTATAACTGTACACGTCAGAGGCAAACCTTCTTTGATGTCTTTGTTCCTGGCACCCCTGTGGTTTTGGGGTCTCCCTAGAGACTTGTTAAATATTGTCTGAGACACACAGTTCTTTCCGTTGTATTCCCCTATTACACAGGAGCCCTAATGATATGGGGGTGAGGTGGGGGAAGGAGAAAGTGCACTTCAGTCCCGTGATTAGGTCTCAGTCTTAAGTGAGGCCCTCTCCTTGCTTCTCATCTTCACTGCTTTTTTTTTTTTTTTTTTTTTTTTCCTTTAGATGAGATGGCTGGCCGGGGAGGGGCTGGAGTTGGCGATTTTCCTTTTCTCTTTCAGGTCATTTGGGCTCTCGTAAGACCTCAGGAAGTTAGGCTCTGGTGAAACAGTTCCTCCTGAGGGCAGATCTCGTAAACAACAAAATATTCTGGGTGTGTATAAAAATGGCTACTTTGCCCCTCCCTCGCAGAAGCACTAGGGAATTTTTCTCTGATCTTCACTTCGGATCTGGTAGTGGTCCAGGAGATAAAAGTCATGACAGCGGTGTGAGGTTCCTGCTCTGACTGCCCACCCCCTTGAATTTCTAACTCTCAAGACTTGTCCACATGGAGACTTCCAGCAATTTGTCAGTTACCATCTAGGTGTTTCTCCCCGGGCACCGTTTCCCACAGAGGTCTCTGTGTCTAAGCTTCTGCTCCCATTAAGTGCAGTTCTCTGTATCTGCCTCTCTGTCATCTCAATTTTAGAGGCAGCTGTTTGTCCTTCCTATGACCTCAGTTCTCTGATGAGTTATAAAAGTTGCTGTGTTTTTGGTTTTTTTTTTTTTTTCCTTGTGTGGACAGGAGAGACAACTTCAAAGCTCCTTGCAGGTTGGACTGGAAAATGGAAGCCTCCTATCATTTAACTAGATTTTCCCAAATTGAAGTTAAGAGGTACTCAGTTATCATCCCTTAGGCGTGGGGCTTCCATGCTGGTGATCTGTGTCATGTTCCTGAGGCTCACGAAGGGAAGGTGGTGGATTAACACACCTCTGAGACTGGCCCTCGTGTCCCCTAGGAAGTCATCAGTGGAGCCCACATTTTGCTTCTCTCCATTGTCACAATCAGATAGGAGTTCCATACCCAGGGCTGGTACAAGACCTGTTCCAAGAGACGAGAGGGCAGCATCCATGAGAGATGCCCCCAGTCTGGCTCTGTTTTCAGCACTGGCGATTTCTCCCCTTTCCACTCTTGCCCATGTGGGAAAACGGAAGGGTCCACAGAAGGAAGGAAGCTCATATGCTGAATCAAGATGGAGAGGTGAGGACATATCAGAGTAGAAAATGTTTTCAAATGTGTCCTGCCCGCACCCAGGGCCCACAGCTACTAATCCGGACTCCGTTATTCATCTGGCGCCGTGTCTGCTGACATTGAACACAAAAGCAGTGGGGCTTCCCAGGGCTAGACAGACCAAGCCTTCCACCCCCACATATAATTTCAGGGGCACGCTTTGCACGAATGTACTGATGCCCCAGTGGTAGAGACCATCACAAAGTCCCCAGAGCCCAGCCTCTTGGACCACAAACTACTCTGATGTCAGACGCAGTATACAGGGTTCATACTCATGGAGGCAGCCTCCACAGAACGCTTTGCTTCCCCAAACCGCACCAGAATCTCCCAGTTTGGGGCAGGGTCTCAGGGTAAAGGAGGAAATCCTAGCCTTTGAGGACTTTCCATTATCCCTGGAAACCCAAAATTTAAGGTTTGTTTCTTGTGGCCCCAGGAAAAGGTGTAGGTTTCTTTAGGAACACCAAGGGGCATCTTAGGGACTAAGGGCCGCCACCTCTCCATTGTTCCTGTGAGCATCAGAGTCTGTTCCTTCCTTTCACTGGAAGGGATTGGGAGGGCACTGATGATCATGCAGTTTAGTGAGTGTGGCTGCTCGTGACTGTGGGATGGCGTTTGGACTGTCAGTGACAGCTGGTGGCAATTTCCTTCTGTAGAGATTCTTGTTACACGTACCTACTTTGCTGCAGGTCATTTGCTTGTGTTTGTCACAGGGTAACTTACTAAACCATTTGCTGATGTTTCCTAGAGACTTTCAAAAGGAAACTACTTTTCCAGAAAATTCCGGGCTACCACTCTTGAAGGGAGGTATATTAGTTTTCTGTTGGTGTGTCATGAATTATTCCAATTCTTATGGTCTTAAAACAAGTAACATTTACTATCTCTCAGTTTCAGTAGGTCAGGAACCCACTGTCTGGCTGACTCAGAGGGTCTCGCAAGACTGAACCCAAGGTTTTGGCCAGGGTCACGTGGTCATCTCAAGGCATATCTTGGGTAGGCTCTCTCTGCTTCCAAACTCGCTCTGTGTGGCAGTTGGCAAGCCTCAGGTCCTTTCTGGCTGTGGTCCCAGCTATCAATTCCTTGCCACATGGGTTTCTCTGTTGGGTAGCTCACAGAAAGGCATCTGGCTTCCCTCAGAGCAGTGAGGGAGAAAGAAATCAAACAAGATAGACATTATTGTTGTTTTATAAGCTAATTTTGGAGGTGACATGCTATCACTTCTGCCGTCTTCTGTGGGCTGGGGTGAGTCACTAGGGCCAGCCCCCACTCCAGGGGAGAGGATTACACAAGGCGTGAATACCAGGAGGCAGGGATCACGGGGAGTCCTCTGGGACGCTGCCTACCACCAGCTGTTAATTCCTGTGTGTGCTTCCCAGCCCAAGTTGGAAGTTACACGGCGTTTGTAGTACAACTCTACCCAGGCTCTTATGTGGGAGGTGAATTTAGCTGGCTATTTCTTAGAGGGAGCAGATATTGTGCAGATGGAGTCCCTGAATTGAAAGAGGGCATTGCCTAAGATTGCAGTGGCTCCAGAAACTTGAGGGAAAATGGGCAGAAGAATCCACATGCATCAATGTCTTCTATGTGAGTGTCCGAGCAGAGGCCAGGTTTCTGATGGAGTGAGCTGATGCATCTGCTGGGGGCACCAAAGACCAAACATCTTAGTCTCAGGAGCTGTGTAAAAGTCACCAGATCCCTTAGATGGCAAAGAGGCTCTAGAGACACGTGCCTTTAATGGACTGCATAGTCTTGGACATTGATATATCATGGTGGCTCCCGGGATGGTCAAAGACCAAACAATCTTTCTTAGGTAATTCTTGACGTTTATTAGCACTAAAAGAGCCTCCGATAATGACTGGCATTGGGAGTCTTTTCATCTTAGTAAATGGAGATTTAGGGCTAGAGAGGATTCAATTTAGAAAAATTAAGATATGTGTCTTTTACCTTGGCATTGTACAAGTATGTTACATTTATATTTATTATGTATTCAATCTTTACAAGTCTTTTTGGTAGGTATTGCTGATTCCTTTGACAGAAGAGGAAATCGAAGCACAGAGCAGTGAATATGTGTGTAGCTGGCTAGCACGGAAGCAGCAGCTAGCAAGGGCTTGTATCCTGAGGAATCCATTCACCTGGCTCATGCAAACCAAAAAAAAAAAAAAAAGCTATCGAATATAACTGAGAAGTCAGGGACTAGGGCTGCAGTCAGGCAGCAAGGTCATGGGCATTCTGTTCTCCCGAAACTGTTTGTCTTCATACTTTGGCGTTCTTCATGTTCAGGCTTTATGTGGTGCCAGGATGTGTGCCAGCCAGCTCCAACCTAAAACCTTCCAGGTTCAAGTGCCCCTGAGAATGTGGAGGCGCTCACAAAAGATTTTGCCCTCTGCAAAATCTCTGTCTTTTGGACCCCAATTCGACCACATATCCATGTCCTTAATCGACTGAGCCACCCAGGTGCCCCTTACATATCCATGTCCTACTCTCTCCCCGATAGAGTGGAATGCTTCTTGGGGCGAGGCGAGGCCACATCCCCATCTTGGACAAGGCAGGTTGTGGAGAGACAATTGCTTCTGTACACAGACTGAGGCTGAAGAACAGAGAATTTCCCCAGAAATGTGTATTATTCAATCTCAACACAATTGATTTCCATCAGTAGAAATGATGACACCAAAGATTACATTTTATTGCCTAATTGGATCACATCTGATTATAAACATCGATTAGCAAATTCATTTGATCATGACTGATATACTCTGTATAACTTTAGTTTTCATCCATTTGATTGGTCTTAACATCTTACTTAATACAATTAATTAATGATTGGAATGTGTCTTTTTTTTTTTTAACATTTATTTTTGAGAGACAGAGACAAAGAGCAAGGAGGGGAGGGGCAGAGAAAGAAGGAGACACAGAATTTGATGCAGGCTCCAGACTCCCAGCTGTCAGCACAGAGTCCAACGTGGGTCTCAAACCGACGAACCATGAGATCATGACCAGAACTGAAGTTGGATGCTTGACTGACTGAGCCACCCCGCACCCCTGGAATGTCTTAGACACATTCATTTTATTTTTGTGTGAAAGTCATGTTTTTAACTTTTTAATTAAAAAAATTTTTTAAATGTTTATTTTTGAGAGAGAGAGAGACAGAGAGAGAGAGAGAGAGACAGAGAGAGAGAGAGAGAGAGAGACAGAGCTTGAGTGGGGGAGGAGCAGAAAGAGAGGAAGATACAGAATCTAAAGCAGCCTCCAGGCTCCAAGCTGTCAGCACAGAGCCCGACACAAAGTTCAAACTCATGAACTGCAAAATCGTGACCTGAGCTGAAGTCCGCGCTCAACTGAGTCACCCAGGCGCTCCTATTTAACTTTTTTAAAATTGTATTTTAGGAAGTGAGAGGCAGCTACTTTGTTCCTATAACTTAAAATTCTCATTTTTCTTTAAAGCCACCTGGATAATATGTATCGTCAGGAAAAGGGTAGCTTTAAATTTGACTAACATTTCAAACAGCTTGCCATCCAGGTTAGTCAGACTTGAACGCAAAGCCTCCAGCCCTCAGCCAAGCTGTCCTGGCAGATGTTGTGGGGAACAGAGATGAGCCACGTCTACAAGGTCCCAAGCACATTGTAGGCGAGGGGGCAACATGAATGAGCGTTATTATTTGAAGCCACCCAGTTTTGGCTTCATTTGTAACAGCAAAAAATGATACAAAGGGAATGTCTTATAAATATGTCTGTGTCTGAAAATTTTACAGCAAACACGTGTTACATTAAAATTCATTTTAAGTATGTATTTGGGGGAAATTAAAATTAGAAACAAGAGTTTCCTTTTGTGTTTCCCTTACTGATATCTTAAGTGAGATCTCATTTCCAAGTCATCTAGTGGTCAAAAGGCATCATAACGGCGAAAACTGGGGATAAGGCTATCTTCTCTTCAGAGGCCCTTGGTCATTCCAGTCTTTTTTAGGAGGGATTTGGGAAGACTGACATTCCCATGACCGTAGAGAAAGCCACACTTTTGAAAGGCTGGCCCTTGGGGTCTCCCACCTCCTCTAATGAGCCTGAAAGCACCTTGGCTTCACTTTGATGAGACAGGTGGGCCATATCAGTACTCCAACTATATCCTTTCTTTAGTCTTCTACATGTGAGTCCATTAAACTAACACATCTTTAAGCCAGGCTATAGGTCTATCTGTCCATAACTGTATCAACTAACAGAAAAATGAGAAGCAGACAGCTTTTTGAGAGGGACTTGCATTCTATTACAGCATAATCAGTAATTCCTGCTCTGTCCAGTCTGGAAGGAAGGAGGGTAGTAGGGAGAGGAAGAGGGAGAGGCTTGTGGTCAGAAACTTTAGGCTCAAAGAAATACAGCTGGTTGAGCTTAGGAGTGTAGTCTACCATCCAGAGCTTTGCACACACTTTTAGGAGCCAGGGCCTCCTCTTCTCAGAGTTTCAGGGACAAAATGTTGGGGTAGAAAGGAGAGCAACTGAGTCTTGCTGAAACTTTTCTTGATTTGATACTTACAGGCACAGGAATCATATTTGAGCCCAGAGAGAAATGTGTCCTAGGATAGGTTATTAAATGCCAAATGTATTATGAAAATTTTCCTTATAAACAGAATAAACAAATTTTGTATAGTTTCATATTGGTTCTTTGCGGTCATTAGAAGTAATTCATGATTGAGGCGCCTGGGTGGCTCAGTTGGTTAAATGTTATGACTTTGGCTCAGGTCATGATCTCGCAGTTCTAGGTTTGAGCCTTGTGCTGGGCTCTGTGCTGACAGCTCAGAGCCTGGACCCTGTTTCGGATCCTGTGTCTCCCTCTCTCTCTGCTCCCCCACCTTCCACTTGCTCTCTGTCTCTCTCTGTATTTCAAAAATGAATAAACATTAAAAAAAAATAGAACTCATGATTTTTTAAAATAGGAAAGAAAAGAAATGGAACAAAAGAAAGGGAAAGGAAAAGAAGGGAGACAGGGGAAGGAAGGAAGGGAGATAGAAAAGAAAAGCAAAGAAACAACAAGAAGAAAAACAGTGTCTCCTGGTATCACCACCTGAACACAAGCAGAAGTAACATTGTGGCAAAACCTTGATGCTTAGGTGTGACACACTCACAATCACACAGTTGGGGAGTAATAGCACTGAGACCTACACACAGAACCAATGGTCTGGATCTTTCTGATGGTGGCCACTGATAGCTCTTGGTGTAACAGATATACATTGATAACACTGTACCCGGTTTTCCCTTTGATGCTTACTTTGCATGAGTGCCAGTTAGGACTACGATCCTACAGTGCAAGTCAAAGAGAAGCTGAAAAAGTTTCCAGATTGAAGGAGACCAAAGAGACATGACAAAATGCCATGTGTGGTTTGAACTGGATTCTTTTGCTATAAAGGACATTTATTGAGACAACAGGTAAAACTTGACTGGTATGTGTGGTGATAGTGGTGTTTCAATGTTAACCTCTCTGGTTTGGACAGATGTATTATTGAGTTATGAAATGTCCCTGGTTATAGGAAACTCACCAAACTCTTGGGGGTGAAAAGGTGTTATGTAGACAACTTACTCTCAAGTGTTTCGGGAAAAGTAATTTCTTCTACTGTTCTTGCAAGTTTGAGATTGTTTCCAAATAGTAAAAACTGGAGGCAAACTGAGCAAAGAAATGAAAGCTGGGAACAAGCTAGGGGAGGCCCAAGAGATGGACTAAAGTATCTCTGAGAGAAGAGGAGGAAGGATGAAAGAATTAGTCTATTTAGAAGAAAGGGTGAAATCGGAAACAAGATGCTGACATAGTTGACAGAAACTAAAAGATGAGGTTGGCAGTGGATTGGGAGAAGTTGGCACATTAACCCAGAAAAGCCTGGGTAAGTGGAAAAATGAAAAGAGGGTGTGGAAGAGAATATTTATTGAGTGCCTTCTCTGGGCATTTATATCCCATTTAAATCTAGTTAAGCAGAGCCAGGATTTAAGTCTCAGTGTATGTGATTCTGGACAATGGGTAGTAGAGAAATAGTCTCGTCAGTGGAGGGAGAGAATTAAATTCACACACACACACACCCGGACTGCAATGGGAACAGAGACTGAGTGAGAAAATGATGGTGGGGGTTTGGAGGTTGAGATTGAAACCAGGACTTGAAAAATCTGAAGGGATAGGCTACTTGAAATCATGGAAAGATGGCAGAAAAAAGGAAGAAAAGAGAAACATTGAGAAATATTGTTACTTATAGATGAGAAGAGAGATCAAAGAGGCATTTGTAGAAGGCTTAGGGGTATGATAGGGCAACTACTAATGGTATCCAATGATCCCACCTCTTGGGACTCATACCCTTGTGTAATGCTCTCCTCTTCAGTATGGGCTGGACCTAGTAACTTGCTTCTAACCAATAGAATACAGTGAAAGTGATAGGATATCAATTTGGGGATTAGATTACAAACAATGGTAACTTCCATCTTGCTGGCAGACCCTTTCTTGTTGGCTTCAATGAAACAAGCTGCCATGCTGGAGAGGCCCATGAGTCACAGAACTAGGGGCATTTCCAGTTAACAGCCATCAAGGGATAAAGCCCTTAGCCCAACAGCCTTGTTGAACCCGAACCCTGCCAACAACCATGTGAATGAAGTTGGAAGTTTCTGTCCCAGTTGAACCTTGCCTGAGTCTTGGGCCCACACTGTGATTGCAACCTGTGAGACCTTGGCTTGGAGGACCAGCTAGGATGTATCTAAATTTCTGACCCACAGAAACTGAAATAATGCATGTTGTTTTAGGTCGCTGAACTTGGCTACAGTTGATGTTCATTATTCAAGGATTCCATGCTGCAAATTCACCCACTAAGATTTATTTGTAACCTCAAAATCAATACTCATGGTGCTTTCATGGGCATTTGGGGATCTGTGCAGAATAGTGAAAACTTTCAGTTGCCTTATGTGCACATTCCCAGCTGAGGTCAAATGTGGCAATGTTGTGCTTATTTTGGTCTCCCACAGGGAACAACTGTCCTTTTAATGGTCAATTTAGTGCCATGTGGTTTTGCATTTTTTTGATTTTTGTTGGTGATTTCAGTTTAATTTTTTTAATGTTTTTTTAATTTTTATTTTTGAGAAAGAGAGGCAGGGAGGGAAAGGGAAAGAGTGGGAGCATGCAAGTGGGGGAGGGGCAGAGAGAGAGGGAGACACAGAATTCAAAGTAGGCTCCAGGCTCTGAGCTGTCAGTAGAGCCCAGTGTGGAGCTCGAACCCATGAACTTTGAGATCATAACCTGAAGTCAGACGCTTAACTGACTGAGCCTCCCAGGCACCCTGGTGATTTCACTGTTTAACATGGTCCCCAAGCAGAGAGCAGAAGAGCTAGTGTTCCTAAGCACGAGTTTCTCCTTATGGGGAAAATTCAGGTACAAGATAACCTTCATTCAGGCACGACTTATATTCAGGCTGTTGGCAGTGAATTCAGTGTTAATGAATCAACAATACATATTAAAATGTATTTAACCAGAAACACACACTAAACATGTGTTATGTATTTTCAGTTCATGGAAACCACGTGATCAGAGGCTTACAGGAACCTAACCCTGTAACCGAGGAACAGTAGGTCAGCATTTGCTAAATCAGCACTTTTCTGAGCGACTTTATAGGACAGAACTACCTCAAATAAGAATAATCAACAAGAATTTGTTTTGTAGCAATAGAGAGAGACTACAGGGGAAAATGGGAAGTTAGTTCACCAACCTAAGGAGAAAGACTTTCATAAGGGGGGGGCATGATCAAGCATCGGGGATACAGGCATCTTCTGGGGGCAAGGCTGGAGAGGCAGTAGCTGGCAGTTATTAGCGACTGCCATCTAAGTATCATTCAAATGGTCATATATCAAAAAGCAGTCGGCACAAAAACAGACACTCAGATTAATGGAACAGAATAGAGAAATGGACCCAAAAATGTATGGCCAACTAATCTTTGACACAGCAGGAAAGAATATCCAATGGAATAAAAGTCTCTCCAGCAAGTGGTGCTGGGAAAACTGGACAGAGACATGCAGAAAAATGAACCTGGACTACTTTCTTACACCATACACAAAAATAAACTCAAAATGGATGAAAGACCTAAACGTAAGACAGGTCAAATCCTCAGGAAGAAAACAGGCAAAAACCTCTTTGACCTTGACTGCAGCAACTTCTTAACATGTCCCTGGAGGCAAGGAAAACCAAAGCAAAAATGAACTATTGGGACCTTATCAAGATAAAAACCTTCTGCACAGCAAAGGAAACAATCAGCAAAACTAAAAGGCAACTGATGGAAAGGGAGAGGGTATTTGCAAATGATATATCAGATAAAGGTTAGTATCCAAAATCTATTAAGAACTTATCAAATGCAACACCCAAAAAACAAATAATCCAGTGAAGAAATGGACAAAACCATGAATAGACACTTCTCCAAAAAAGACATCCAGATGTCCAATAGAGACATGAAAAAAACTCAACAACACTCATCAGGGGAATACAAAACCACAATGATACCACCTCACACCTGTCAGAATGGCTAACATTAACAATTCAGGCAATAACACACGTTGGTGAGGCTGCGGAGGAAGAGGATCTCTTACATTGCTGGTGGGAATGCAAACTGGTGCAGCCACTCTGGAAAACAGTGTGGAGGTTCCTTAAAAAATTAAAAATAGAACTACCCTAAAACCCAGCAATTGCACTACTAGGTATTTATCCAAGGAATACAGGTGTGCTGTTTCAAAGGGGCACATGCACCCCAATGTTTACAGCAGCGCTGTCCACAATAGCCAAAGTATGGAAAGAGCCCAAATGTCTATCAATGGATGAATGGAATAAGCAGATGTGGTGTATGTATGTATACACACACACACACACACACACACACGCACACACAATACTTGGCAGTCAAAAATAATGGAATCCTGCCATTTACAACTACATGGATGGAACTAGAGGGTGTTATGTCAAGCAAAATTAGTCAGAGAAAGACAAATATCCTATAACTTCACTCCTAAGAGGACTTTAAGATACAAAATAGATGAACATAAAGGAAGCAAAAATAATATAAAAACAGGGAGAGGGACAAAAACATAAGACACTCTTAAATATGGAGAACAAACAGAAGGTTTTACTGGAGGGGCTGTGGGAGGGGGGATGGGCTAATGGGCAAGGGGCATTAAGGAATCTACTGCTGAAATCACTGTTGCACTATCTGCTAACTAACTTGGATGTAAATTAAAAAATAATTGAAAAATAAATAAAGGAAAAAAGTCAAAAACAGTAATTTTGCCTGGCCAAAGGGAGCTATTTTGAATGAATGTGAGTGAAGCTTATTATGAGGAAAGTTAGCCTCATGAAGCCGTCTCTGCTCTGGGACGCCCACAGCAGTGGGAGGATCGGTAGGTACAACGAAAGGGTTCCAGGCGAATTAAACCCTGTGTGACTGTCCAGGGTGATGGGACCCAGGGTGGCTTTTTGTAAGATGCAGGGCGCTGTTGCTACCAACACAGGGAAATGTACAACTAAGAAGCTGCGGGGAAACTAGCATCCACGGCTGAAAGCTGAACCTACCTTTATTTTCTTTCCTTGTAACTTCAGCCCCATATTTTTTGATTTTGGTTTTTTAGTTGGCTCCCAATTTTGTCCGGGATCCCTGCTCCTGCCCCCTACGGTAACCAAGGAGTATGTGAAATCCTTACACGTGCATGGATTTTGTAGAAGAAAATATAAACAAAGTCTTGAGTTTTTCTTCCTTTTCCACTCTACCTTATAAATGTTTCTCCTAAGAAGGTGTAGTTTGTTGTTAAGATTGTCTTTTTAAGGGGCGCCTGGGTGGCTCAGTCGGTTAGGCTTCTGACTTAGGCTCACATCATGATCTCGAGGTTCTTGAGTCCGGGTCCCACGTCGGGCTCTGTGCTGACAGCTCAGAGCCTGGAACCTGTTTCAGATTCTGTCTCTATCTGCATCTCTCCTGGTCTATCTCTCTCAAAAATAAACATTAAAAAACAAGATTATCTTTTTAAGCACTCTCTACACCCAACATGGGGCTTGAACTCACAACCCCGAGGTCGAGAGTCACATGTACTACTAAGCCAGCCGGGCTCCCCTAGTTGGTATAATCTGCCACTGGGTGTAACCACCACATTCTACCCATCCTCTCCCCCAGTGCTGGACTCCAAGCCTGCCTCCAGTTCCCACCACCATAGGGAGGGAAAGGAGGGAGAATGCATGTAACAGTTCACCTTGCAGTCTCCTGCCCTTCGTCTGACCATAGTCACTTCTCAGTCTTCTCCTGTCCTTAGTTTCACTGGGCAGAGGACAATAGAATATCCACCAGGACTCATGCCTAGGTCATGAGAACGTGCAGGGTCTCACTTTCTGTAGAACAGCTTCTCATTTGATTACTCCCTCTACTTTCGGAGAGGTGTGGGCACAGATTTATTTGTTAGATTTTTTTTTTTTTTTTTTTTTTTTTTTTTTTTTTTTTTTTTTTTTTTTTTTTAAGTACAGTGGTTATTTCCTAAGTCTGGTTTTGCCTGAAGGTGGCAGAAGTGTGAAGGGGTGGGAACCACAAACTAAAAAGAAAATGTCATTGATGTATTTTGATATTAAAAGAAGCACATGCTGCCAAAAGGCAAAGGACAGAGAAAGGAGAAGTTGACAAAAATCAAGTGATCGTGAAACATGGAGATGCCCCCAATAGGAGACACTGCTTCCCCAGAGACTAAACAACACGATTTGAAAGCTTAGGTCATTGAGGCAAAAATGAAAAGGGAATACATCGGGGTGACCAGAAAGCCAAAGTTAGAGCCAAATGCCAAGCTACCCTGAAAGCCATGGAAGTCTCCTGCGCAAGTGAAGCCAGAGAAAGAGTCTTGATGAACAGAGAAACGAAAGTCCATTAACTTGTGGAATCAATTTTTATTTCTGAATTATACAGTGAGGCTATATATTTTTTTAATATGGTGTTATATATGTTTATATTATTAATCCACGCTATTTAGGGAGACATCATTTAGTTATTTACCAAAACAAAGTCTATAGATACTTTATTCTGAGCAATCCAATACATGGTAGAAAAACTTTCAAATATAGAAAAGATTAATTTGTGCACATCTAAATGTTTCTAAGGGAGCAAACTACGGAGGCGTTGTGATTAGATGGGTTGCAAACGCAGGACCATGACCAAATACTTAAAATGAGATCTTGATAACACAAACGCTTAGAGTAGTGACTTCCTCACACATGCCGGAGTAGGTTTTAGATGGTAACCCCATCACACGTCGTATGGCTCCACTAGGACCCTCAGGATCTTCTTCCACACCCAGCTATTGATTGCCCTCAAGCAAACTTTCTCTCTCCTCGACAGAAACTTCAGTGCAGATTTATGTTCTCTTTCTTAACCGAAGAACTAAGCAAAGAGAAGTGGCACTTTGGGAAAACCATACTTTTGCTCCATGACCCTTTCATTCCCTTAACTACGAATCAGCAGGAAAAGCATAAAAAAACAGTTCCCAGAAGTCAGAATCAAAGCACGAATGCTCAGAATGTAGAAGCTAGAAGGCTAGTGATGTGAATGTTTACATCTGTCTACCTATCTGCTTAGGGAGGATTCGTTTTTTTCCCCAGGATTCCTCTAGAATTCTATTGACTTGAATTTACACGGTGGCTTTTCTCTAGCACGTGCAATTAAATAGTCCTTTTAAGATGATAAAATAGCAGGTGCCTAGCAGAAAGGTTATGCAGCCCATAGAACAGCCCAAATGATAATAAAGAGTGACTAGGAAAGATGCTCAGAATTTCCATGTAGGAAGATGAAGCTTCAAACAGAACACAACCTGAGTAGTTTTCCATGAACAGGTGAGACAAGTTCAAGGGAAACGTGAATGGTGAAATTCTAGCTGTGTCTGGTTGACTAGAACAAGAGTCCTCTATCAGCAGTAGGTCCTCAGGCTTGCACACTGAAGACAACACTGATTTTTTTCCATTCCTTCCTGTGGCTGGGGGACCACGTAATTCGTCTCCCAAAATGGGACCACGGCTGAGCAAAAGGGAGCACTGTTAATAACTGTGCCAGAGCAATGGCGGTCAATGGGTGAACTGACCGAATATTAGGTCACTGGTCTTATGTCAACACTAAGCTCGGGGAGAGGCATAATTTGGGCTTCCAAAAGTGGAGCCGGCCTGAGAGAGAGGGTGTGTTCTAGGGTTTTTCTATTGGACGGAAGGTTAGGAGGGAGGTGACCCAAAAAAACACAGTTGGACAAGACGCTCAGCTGAAAGGGACACAGAGGGGGAGCTCAGTTAACTCTGGTTTGTGGAGGAAAGAGAGCTGACCTGTGTGTATGAGAACACGTCTGGAAGGTGGGTGGGAGGCAGACGTGAAGCGAAGGAGGTCAGCAAAATTCAGTCACCTGTACAAAGAGGTCTACCTCCAAGTGTGTCAGAGCTCATGATATCCAGGGCTCCAAGGGCCCCAGCCAGCTCTGCTGGGTGTAGTGATCACCCTAAGCCTCTGGTGGAATGCCGGTCTCCACTCCACTTTTATCCTTGCCGGTGTATCAGTAACAGGTGACACGGGACTCTAACAATGGGCCCCAGAGTAAGTTCCGGACCCAGGCAACACCTGGAAACAGCTCAAAGCCTTCTAAACGGCCCGTCGCTTTGGGTCATGTAAACATGCTGTGAGCCAGGGGCTAGGACTCGCCGTCTTTTTCAGCAGACCATTTCTTTTACTGACTCTGGATGCCAACATTTTCTTTTTAAAAAATAAATGAGTTTGCGGACTTAGACATTTTGAAGAAACTAATATTCAAATCCAAATGGTGGGTGGCGAGGGAGGGGGGGCTTAAGAATAGGTGCGCAGGAGCAGTCAGGGCCCAGCAGACTCTCTACAAAGATAGTATATTTTAGGTTGTGGAGACCACACGGTCTGTTGTAACTGTTCAGCCCTGCCGCTGTGGGCCAAAGTAGCCACAGAGTTTGTAAACAGATTTGTGCGGCCGTGTTTCAACAGAACATTTACGGACCCTGAACTGTGAATGATTTTCACGTGTCATGCATTATTTTTAAAAAAGCCTTTACCCCCCCCCCCAGCCCAAATGTGAAAGCCATTCTTCACGAGATGGCCATGTGAAAACAGGTGGCGTGCTAAGTTTGGCCACAGCTTCGCCAGCCCTTCTCCTGGAGGCCCACAGATTCGAGATCGCATTGGCATTTGAAAGGGCGTATGAAGGCTCCACGGAGGAGTTTTGCAAATGTAGCACATACTCATATTTAAGTTAAATTAGGATTTAAAGCAATTAAGGTGATTTAAAGTGATTAAAACGATCAAAAAGTGATTTAAAACCGATTACTTTTTGAGAGAGAAATTTAGATAAATGAACGTTACCAAATAATGAATTTTGGAGTGGGTCACCTTACACTGGGGTCCTTGGCACTTAAAATGCAACATCTTGAACCAAGTTTACAGCACGAGGCACAGAGAGCTACCAAAAAACGGGGACACTGATCCTTCGGTCTCTCAGCATGGAGGTCCTCAACGTTCATCGGAGAAATAATGATTTTTAAAAAGACCAATTCACGGACAACACGCTACCCAATTTGATAACTCAACTAAAACGGAGGTGAGTTACAAAGCCTGGCTTCCCTTTGAGACAAGAGACAATTCACGGGGACAAGAACCAAGTGGGCGCTTGGCCGATGGTGGCTTCACCCCTGTGTCTGCTTCACAGCTCTGCTAAGCAAGCTCAGGGTTGGAAAGGCAGAGTTACAGCAAGGTAACTCGCCTAGAGAGAGTCGAGCCCTCTGTGTTTTAAACCTAAAGTGATCACCAAGGAGAAATCCAGCTCATCTATGGAAATAAATCCACTGGTGAGGAGCAGTAGACGGAAGGTATCTTACGGGTCCACACCAATCTAAGATGAGCTGTCACCAGGGGTTAACACAAGATTGAGATGGAAGGTCTATTTCCTGGCTAAGGTTCAACTGAAATCTTCGAGGCACATAATTGGCAAAATAGGAAAATACACACAATTTCATAAAATATGTCAAGAGTAAACAAATTCCCTCACTGTGTTTCCCCTTAGAAATTTAGAACGGCACCAGGTAGTGCAAAGTGGAAGAAAGTACCATCGGCCCTGTCTCTTTCCAGGTAGATAGGTTTCAGCAGAATCACGAAGCAGAAGAACTCCTTTTCTTCCGGCTGGGGGCCCCACTAGGGCTTTCCTTTTAGCTTCAGGTCAATACTTAGGAAAAAAAGAAGAAAACAGTGAGAAACAAGAAAAATTGATTAGGAACCATTTAGTGATGGCTGGGAGTGGTATGTGTTTTGCTTTTTCTCCCCCAAAGGACTTACTGAAAAGAATTCATGCAAGTTTCTTATGCTGGAAAGATTCAATAAAACCCAACCTCCCTCATGGTCAAGGCTTTCTCTGGAATATGGAATTTTTTTTATTTTTTACAAAACTGTTTCTGGAAGCATTTTACACCTCTCAAAATGAGCTAGGGAGGCAAAAAAAAAAAAAAACGGGTGTGAGGGCTCTTTTCTGAAGTAGATTAAGGCACATCGTTGCATTTTGGGAGTAAGAGGGCTACCTGTTTCTAGTCAATGACCTTTCCTTGTGGGGCAAAATACACAGGATCTGTCTGAAATAAGTAACATTGATAGATGCCGCATACGAGTCAAAGAAATACAAAAAACTTCCTACTCCCTCACCAAAGGAACCCATAATAGTTTCTAGAGCCAAAGAATTTGCAGGACAGGTGCTACTCTACCTGAATGAGAAGGATTCTTATAACCGAAGAAAAGGTTGTTTTTAAGGTCTACTTAACCTCCTCGGGCCACTTGTTTCTCTCTTCCGCCTCTTAGTGAACCTATCACAACTTTCTGGCACCCACCAGACAAGAGAGCTCCAGTCTGTAGGCTCAAAAAAATTTCAGCCTCAAGCAAAGGAAAATGCCATTTGAAAAAGGCCATGTGGGAAGTATTTGTGGAGGTCACTTACACCTGCCTGCCCAGCAACTGCAGTTTGCCTGTGGGATGTGTAGCAGCTGGGGGGGGGGGGGTCCTTTGAGCAGCTTTGCAAATAAAGCCCCTGGTAACCCAGGTGCCTGCCCATCTAATTTAGGGGGGTAATGTAGCTTTCCTTTGACATGCCCTCAGTTCTACCGCTTATTAGCTTGGGGCTTTGGCTGTGTCACCTATCTTACGTAACTTTCCATTTCTGTATCTGTAAAATAGATCAATCTTGACTTAATCCTTAGCAGGACAGGAGTTTTCAATTGTAAGTAGTAGTAGTAACATTAGTAGTTGTGGTAGAATAGCAGTAACTCAGGATTTTAAAAAAATTTAGATTTTTTATTTGTTTTTGAGGGATAGAGACAGTGGAAGCAGGGGAGGGTCAGAGAGAGAGGGAGACACAGAATCTGAAGACAGGCTTCCAGGCTCTAAGCTAGCTGCCAGCACAGAGCCTGATGCGGGGCTCGAACCCACGAACCATGAGATTGTGACCTGAGCCGAAGCCGGACGCTTAACTGACTGAGCCACCCAGGCGCCCCTCAGGATCTTTTTTTAAATGAGCCCTGATAAAAATCTGAAAAAACAAACAAATCCAAAAAAACCCGTTACATCAGGATACCCATTCTGAAACACCCCATTTTTAGACTTTTTAAAAAAGATTTTATTTTTAAAGTTTTTTAAATGCTTATTTTTAAGAGAGAAAAAGAGAGGGTGAGCAGAGGAAGGACAGAGAGAGGGAGACACAGAATCTGAAGCAGGCTCAAGGCTCTGAGCTGTCAGCACAGAGTCCGACGCGGGGCTCGAGCTCACAAGATCTTGACCTGAGCCAAAGTTGGCCGCTTAGCCGACTGAGCCATGAGGCGCCCCCTAAAGATTTTATTTTTAACTAATCTCTACTCGCAATGTGGGGGCTTGAACTCATGACCCCAGATCCAGAGCTGCATGCTTTACCAACCGAACCAGGAAGGTGTCCCCATCCTGACTTTTTGGTAAACTTTCTCGGGTTTAATTTTTCCCTTCAGCTTTTGGTAAAGCTGAAACATGGAAACCTATTGATGCAGTTTATGGAAGAAGAGATCGTCAAAAGTGGATGATCTTTAATACAGGAAACCACACTGAAGATTAATTTTTGAGACCACTGTTATCTTGTGGGGCCAGTGAAATTACCAGAAGTGCTACTAATTTAAGTCTCCCCAAGTACCACCTCCCCTGAACCAGATCCATTTATTTATGTAAAAATATTTTAGAAGTATATGCAAGTCTTAGGACAGGAATGAACAAATAAAATCCAAATTTGGAAGTGAAAGATACATGCTTTTTGGGAAAACAACTTTTAATCAGAATTGAGATGTGAAAGGATTCTTCCTGACCTTTGGGCAGATGGGCTTCGTTTTCTATAACCAGCCTGCCAGTGAGAAACCTTCTGATAATTTTACTCTAGGCCGTTTTGGATTCTCACATGGGTTAGATGAGGTTCCTGACAATACCGTTTAATGATGAAGAAAAACTCTTGTGTTTTATATAGGAAGAAAGGGGCGGGGAGGTAACTGTCCCTTCTTTCTCTAAGGAAAAGGAGAGGGGCACATTTCATTTGATTCTTGGCTTGACTGAGCTCCTTGAAAACACCCTTTGCTCCTTCTTCAGGTTTTCTTTTCTATACTAGTTATGGAAGGTGTAAAATGCTTCTAAGGCAGGAACCAAAACAAACAGGTAAATAAAGCCCCTGATTCTTATACTAAGGAAAGCCAGAAATCCAGAGCTAGACGCCAGCATAAGAACTCCTTGGCACTCTGGCCCCTCAGCCTGGATCAGAATATGCTCTCAGAAGTGGGAAGTAACATTAACCTTTGCGGAAGCCCTCCCCCCCCCCCCCCCCCCAGCCCTGGAATGAATGCAAACAAGAAGCACTGCTCTCCGGTTTGCGGCGCGGCTTCCCCTCTCCCTCTTTGCCCTCTTCCCAACCCAGTCAGCTTCCATAACAAACAAGGAACGAAACAAATGAGACAGGCAAAGGAGTGGGTAAGCCCGAAGATGTTGTAGCCATAGGCCTTTGACAATCCCTCCCTGCGGCTCGTTAGCTGCAGGCCCTGGGCTCCGCCGTAGGGGGCGCTGTTTTGCTGAGAGGGAACGTTTACAAAAAGAATGACTTTCTTTTTGTCTTGCAGAATTTCTGCATGGCAGTTTGCTTGAAGCAACTGTCTTCATCTCAAAGAGGCAGGGCAAGCGTAACCTTCTGAAAAATAGCTGTGTGATTTCAAAGGTCCCCTTACAGCGTTTGCTCTTTACTCTTTAGAGGGGACCTTCTCTCTGGGGTTTCTGCCCATAAACGTCTTTAAACTGGAAGGTCAACATGGCCGCAACAGAGCTACTGCATTATGATGTCCCATCCTTGCTTTGGACCTTGAGGGAAAGGAGGTCCAAAGAGAGCGAGCAAAACGTGACAATAGCTGACCCATTAAAATCCGATTTCTGCCCCTCCTGGATCCCTGGGAAGGGCAGTGTTAAGTTCTCCACAGCTCAGATCAGATGAGCAGCCCTTAACTAGGTGGCCCAGTTCCCTCTAGGAGCATGTTGGTGACATTTCATTCCCCGAAACCGACTTGGCCAATAGTCAAACTCTGTTCTCGGAGCCAACTGATTTTGTCTTTTTCTGGTCTAACCAAAGTTAGATCAGTGGCTGCACACCCATTCGAGAATTATGACCGCCTCTCTGCTTTCAAAACCACTGGCTCGCAATTATAGAATCAAATCCCAGCTCCAGGACATTTTTACCACTGTAAATAAAACGTTGGACTGGTCAAACAATCTCTCTATGCCACTCTTTCCGTATCTGTAAAATATACCTCCTGGGATTATTCTGAGGATGAAAATCAGATAATGTGCCTGAGGCTTTCCCCACAGAACCTGGCAATAGTGAACCTTCACTCTGTGTTCGATTTGTTTGTCACAGGATGAGGCCAGATGGACTAGATCATTCTAAAAGTCCCATCCAGACTCCGTTGCCTCTTGGGATTTTCAAAACAAGGGCATTTCTCCCCCAACCACTAAAATATGAAGTTCAAACGGAAGTCCCAACTTTCACTAAAATCGATGAAGTAACTTAGAAAGCAGAGTTGCATTCCTCCTGCCCAAATGCTCTTACATCTGCCTCTAATATTCATTTCCTGCTCATTTTTGGATTGGAAAATAGAATGCCAAGTAGACTTCAGTTGTCCTTAAGGAATGAACTAGTGATCATGAAAGACCGTGTGAAGCCGGCACAAATTTAAGTTTCTGATTTGAGAAATAGAGAACATGAAAGCTGAACATCTAAACAGAGTTTACCCAGTCCTTGATGCATTTTTTTTCCTTCAGAGCTCAGCCATACAATACTACAAGTAACCACATAGCTGTTATTGGTGAATTCTTACTCCTTCTCCATAGAAGACATTTCTGGATCATTGTAAAGGCAGCTAGTTCTGAGTGCAAGGGAAAAAATAGGAAGCAAGTAAACATTTTCTCCACTGTTCCCACTTCATAAGCACAGCACTCCCCAGTATTTTCAACTGTGTGATGTTGTCTGGCTGCTAATATAGAACAAATCTACACCTGATTCTTTTACCATTGGTTTGGAAAAGTAGCGATGGCCCCTGATTTAGGAACGTAAAAGGAAGATTGGAAATTCCAAACAACTCCAGGGGTCTCTTCTGTCCTGGTTATTACTTCCTGGCTTTTCAATCTATCTCATTCAGAGACCATGATATTGCAAATTTTTTTTATTTGTAACCCAAATCATATACTTTATACACGATGGACAGTCCCTCTCGCGCAGCCCCATTTTATGTGCACACGAACACAGTTAACTTTGTTTGCAAAGAATAAGGATTTTCCTAGACACTAAGAAAAAAATGCCAACGTCAGCTTTCTTTGTTACAGAAAAACACGGAGACACTGACTACAATACAACTGAGCTGTGCTCCAGTGCTAGAAGTGAATCCTAAGATGAACCTACCCTGTGTCCAGAGAGAAAAAAAAAGTGTAGCCATATAAAATAATGAAATAATTTTGTTACGATATATGAATGTTTGTGCTTTTGGTGTTATATTAGCTGCTTTTAGATATTCCATATTGGCGGAATTTTTGTTAGATTTGAAATGTGCTTTATGTTAATTTCTGATTAATTTCAACTTTTACTTTCTCCCCTTTGGGAAGAAAATGATAAAATGTTTTATTATTGGCAAACAGACTATTTAGAGAGATTCTATGCTCTTTTTAAATGAGAGGTCTTTTTGTGATGTGAATAATTTCACATCTGAAATCTGCTCGAACATGAGAGGTTCAGTTACTAACAGCAGACATTTTGTGGAGATGGCAGAAGGCTATCTCCCTGGAAAGGGCAGAGGGCTGCTTCCCTCCACCCCTCCACCCTGCTCACTGGTGGTCAGGTATTTTTTTTTTTTTTTTTGAGGTTTACTTTTGAGAGAGAGGGAGGCAGAGCATGAGCAGGGGAGGGGCAGAGAGGGAGACACAGAATCCAAAGCAGGCTCCAGGTTCTGAGCTGTCAGCACAGAGCCTGATGCAGGGCTCGAATTCACAAACCACGAGATCATGACCTTGGCCAGAGTCAGATGCTCAGTCGCTCAGTCGGCTGAGCCACCCAGGTGCCCTGGTGATCAGGTAGTTTTACAGAGGATTTTGGCAACTTGAGTGAACAAGGGCAGTCAGGCAGGGGTTGACAGTATGCCAGAAAAACCTAGCAAAGCTGGAGTGGAGTCAAGAAAAGGCATTCTTCTGAATCTAGCTTTTGTTTTTTTTTTTAACTTTGCGTAATCCTGCCCATGAAAACAGTAATTTGCAATCCATTTAATACTGTCACTCCAAAGGGAGCTGATGGATTCTTGACCATCTTGAAAATAAGAATGGCTCTCTATACACGCCGAGTCCTTTGAAAATATTTTCTTTCCTGTACAGATGCCAAGTTTTAAGGAAAACATAAGGCAGGCTGAAGACAGTCAAGAGGAGGCGGTGTGCGACTATGTGGGGAGAAGGTGAATGTTTGAAAAGAATGCAAAGCAACAGGTAGGTTCTGTTCCCCGACAAGGCGTAGGTTTGCCTTTGGTTAGAACTAGCCTGAAGCTTTCTAATAAAGGTCATGTGGAGTCAGGGTGTGTCCGTTAAAAGAAAGCAGCTGGGTTATCTGGCTCCTAAATCCCAACCATGGATCTGCAGTGACCGAGTTTTTTGGGCCCCAAATCGTCACATGTCGTCTGTCCAAGGATTTGGGAGCCACTCCAGAGGCTGAAAGGTAGCTAAGGAGATGTAGTTATTGGGTAGAAATGGTAGGATTCAGAGGCATTTCAATCCTCTATGGGGCCAACAGAGTGAAATTCTTACTTTTTTGAATGTGCCAATATCTTTCAATTCCTCACACGTGTGTATCATCAAAAGGAGTAGGCTCAGCTGGAGGGGAATTCAGACAGGTCGATTATCCACTGAATCCAAAGTAAGAGCATAGACTCCTATGACAAATCTAGATCTTTCTATTTAGGCTTTTATTTTAAGGTGGCGATTCTCAGAGCATGGACCCGAGCTAGGCAACATCGGCGTCCCTGGGACATGTTAGAATTCCAGATTCTCAGGCTTGCTGACTCAGACACTCTGGGCGGGAGACCCAGGACACCGTGTTTGAACCGGTGCACCTGGTGATTCTGATGGGCAGCAAAGTCTGAGACAGGGATGAACTTAGTCTTAGGCACATTTGTCAATTTATGCAGAAATTTCCCGAGCATCTACGATCTACTAGATATGCTGGGTGCTTCCTTCAGGAAGAAGATCAAGACGCCTCAGGTCCACTTGAGGCCACTCAGGTATCTAGGGAGAGTTCATGGGTGTAGGGAGGAGAAGGAATGACTGGAGAGGAAAAAAAAGGAGAAAGCCACACAAGAACCCCCAAATGATAACTGTTTCACCATAGTAGCTAAACAGGAAGGGTAGAAATATGGATGGGGTGAGGGTGGGAAAGTCTATTGAAAAAGGCAAGGTTTTAATGGTGACAGTGAAAGAACGTGGTAATATGACTATAATGAGTTTGGCCGGAAAGTTACTGATTTCCCTCCCTGCAATCTTTTGTCTTGGAAACACCTCCTTTATTTCATAAGGATGTTGGCATCCAAAAAAAAAAAATCTGAAAGAAATTCATCGCTCTTTCTGCCTCTGGGGACTATGACACAATGTAAGCTGAGGACAGATAAACGCTAACAGGGCACATTACACCAACATCTGGTGCCTTGGTTCCTAATGTCTTCCTTTCTTTCTTTCCCAGCTTCGGGTTTGTAACAGACTACAAAGATTCTGTCAGAGTAGAAATGTAAATACTTTTGAGTATTGTTAGTCTACAGGGGTGTCCTCTATCTTGAAAGAAAACCAAGGCAGCATAGGAATATTCTGACATTAAGCTACACTGTGCTGACATTTCTAAGACAAAAAAAATTAAAATTTGAGGAAAGATTTTTAAGTAAGCGCTATGCCCAACATGGGGCTTGAACTCACGACCCTGAGATGAAGAGCTGCATGCTCCTCCGACTGAGCCAGCCAGGTGCCCCTTTCCCTCGAATTTTAACTCAAAAGATCTACACTGTGGGCAAATAATTCTACAGAGTACCTGCAATAAAAATGTGCTGTAGGAGAAACATATCTCAATGGATTGTTCTCATGGAGAATTGGCATTTACATCTATACAGGAAAAAAACCCTTATCTATTCAGAATTTGTAGCTGGTTGGACATTGCCCAGCTTCTGCTTTTGCACTGTTAAAATGGGAACTAGTTATAAATATTAACGATGTAGGCAATATTTGAAATGGAGAAGCTTTAATATAGTAAACATTCCAAATAGTAGTTGTCTGCACTTGACATATGGGGCCAGAAAAATTAGTTTTTGAACTTGGAAATAAGAGAAAATCACTGGGATGTTCTCGCAAAGCAAGGCTGAGTTGATTTTCTGCTGCTTGGCTATTTTATGACTCTCTGGGAGACAGATGCCAATAATGTTAGTCCGGTGGAAAAGATGATCCTCATTTACAGTTTATTGCCCTGCTCGATGTTGATCCATTTTGCATCTAAACCAATAATCTGATCCTAACATTCCTTTATAAATCACCTACAGAAATCTAGCTTTGCAAGTGTTCTGGGAACTGGTTTACACTTTACCGGTTCCATCATTAAACAATTAGTTGAATAAAATCATCGGCATATATCGTTTCGTATTTGTGTTAAGGTTTTGCCTTTCCAAACATTATACTTCAATAATAGTGAATAATGATTCTTTTTCTAGTCATCCAAGTAACTCTGAAGCTATTTAGTGGAGCAGTATTCCAAGTCACTAAATAAGGGGCTTAAAAAACCTGGAAAGTCACGAAATTGGTTCCATAAACACATTCCAAGTTTTGACTTGTCATCGTTGTGCTCTATTATGATGAATTAATGGGCTTTTGTTGCCTCAATATCTAACAACGCTCTGGATGTTATACCATATGTGAACCGTCACATGCCTAAAACTGCATGTACGTTTCAAATAAAAAAACAGTAACAAGCGTGTTCCTTAAGATAACCAAGATCACAGGGAAAGTGGATTGCAGTACAACTACCGGACACGGCATTGAATGTGGGACAAAGGGGACCCTTTAAAGTGCAGCATTCTCCTTAGGATGCGAGAATAAATCGCCAGGCATGCGGATTCTCCCAATTCATTCCTGAAATGCAAGCCAACATCACGCCAGCCGCTGAATGAAAACCAAGTCTTACTTAGCTGCTTCGGATGCTTCCCTCAGTTCTTCATCCAGTCTGCACGAGCAAAAATTATCGGTGTGGAAAAGAAACAGAAAAGAAGCAAGCAGAGCGTGAGAGAGTCACTCAGCAAAGCAGAGCCAAACATAAGTGGAGCATATGTGCTTTTAAAAACCATCCTTTGGAGCACAGAGACACGCTCTTTCAGTGAGAAATGGCGCCGTTTCCTCCCATTCGGTGTTTCTGCATGTTTATTTTGCAAATTCCTTCATAAAGGAAGGTGGATAGATGAGTTGCAAGGAAAGCAGAAACATGCTGGCTGAGTAAAGCTGGTCTGTCGGGTACAGTTAGAGATAGCTTGCAGCCTGGGCCAGCTCAAGGGTGAATCTGGTTTAGTGGGTTTCGGTTGCAAAAAATCAGGCTGACCTCAACAGCTTTGCACACAAGACAAAGACCAGGAATGGTAGGCAATAAGGGACGGATAGAAGGACTTCTTGCTCTGGTAGCGTGTTGAGGTCACCCACGAGTGAGACACAGGGGCACACACAGAGGGGGTCCAGCGTGAACTGTAGGTCAGGAGATTTTACCTCACACTTCTCTTATAAGATCTCTCTTCATCGTACCTTACGGGATAAAAGTGAGCATGATGAGCCAACAGATGGAGAAAATGACAGGTACAGGTTGTAAAGAACAGACAGGACATGAGAGAAAAAGCCTACACCCCAAATTAATCAAATTGCCTTTAGAGAGAAAACTTCTTTTCGTTTGATACAATCAAGGAGTTTGAACTCCTAATTAGATTCAGCCAGTCCTCATTATTGGCAGATTTTGTGTTTGCAAATGTGCCTGCTTCTTGCATTTTGTTTGAGACCCCCCAAATCAGTACCCGTGGTGCCTTTATGGTGACTCGCTAACTTTCATGAGGGGCAAAAAATTTGAGCCACCAGTCGCATGTTCCCAGCCGAGGCCCAATAAAACAAGGCCCTGCCTTCTCACTTCAGCTCAGTCTCATTTAGTGCCATGTTTTCCCTGTTCTTGTGCTTTTTATTGGGGATTTTGCCATTTAAAATGGCTGGTAAGGCGAGTGCTTAGGCGCTGTCTGGTGTTCCAAAGCACAAGGCTGTGATGTACCTTCTCAGGAATGTCTGTGCATCGGAGCAGCTTTGTTGGGGCAGGGGCTACGGTGCTGTTGGCCGTGAGTTCAATGTTAGGGAGTCAACAATATACACCAAATCCGGCGTGGTTCTATGTTAATTAGTTAATGGAAATTTACCAGGTGTTTGCAGGAACTCAGCCCTGGATTTTCTCCTAGGAGCAACGGTTCGCAATGTAGGGTTCTAGAACTCGATTGCCGCAGCACAATAATTAACGGTCATGAATGATTATAAATCTAATTCCAGATTGGGCAACTTTTTCTTTCATGTAAGCCCTGTGAGGACAGGCTCTGTCACAGCTGAATACTGGTCTTAGGTTTGGCCGAGATCAGATTCTCCAAAAGTTATTCAGTGATAGGAAGGGCCTACGGTTTCTATCCTTTTGACAATGGCATTAACATGAAAATGAGACCACGGGGGGCCAGGAACCGAAGTGACAAAAAGGACATCCAGAGACCATAGACTGCAGACGATGAGAGGAAACACGGACACACGGGGAGGACACGGAGGGCTGGAAATGTCTCCCTCCAGAGGAAAATCTTCCCAAATGGAACCCTTTCTCTTTAAGAAACTTCTCCCAAATGGATTCGTTGAAAACTGATGGGTGTCAATGAAAGAATTGCCTTGGACACGTTTAATTTCTCTTTTAAACTTTCCCACAAGTCTCTAAAAACAACCTGATTATAATAAATAACATTCTAGATTGCCAACTCATGTCGGGAAGGCTCTTGAATACGTTATGCACATTTTCATCCAATCCTTGGGGCCTTTCTATAAATAGCCCCTTCCCCACTTTCTGGATGCTGCAGCTGAGACAGAGAGAGGTTTAATGTTTGCTTATTTTTGAGGAGGGAGGAGAGAGAGAGACAGAATCCAAAGCGGGCTCTGCACTGACAGCAGAGAGCCTGAAGTAGGGGCTGGAACCCACAAACAATGAAATCGTGACCTGAGCCCAAGTTGGATGCTTAACTGAGCCACCCACGCACCCCAAGTTGGAGAGTTTAATAGACTGCCTGAAGCCTTAGAGACATTGGGGGTGGACAGGAAGATTCAAGTCTAATCTCCAAAACCCATTCTTTTCTTTTTCCAACTGCCATACCCTGGAGGCATTGCCGTTTACCTAGCAAGTGCCCAATGCTAATTTCCATTTGAAGAGAAGGTTTTTATCATCTTTTGCAAAGGGAGACAGCCTTACAGGAGGTAGGTACTCCAGTAAATTTACAGACTACGAGTAGATCTTGGAGATGAGGATGCACCTTTTTGAGGTAGGACTGAGCGTTAGGGGAAGCAGGCTGTCCTGGAAGCTAATGAGGGTCAAAGGCACTGGTAGGATTATCGGAACACTGCTTGATTCGGATGAGCCAACTGGCAGTTCTAAGCCAAATCACTATCCTGTCTTCACCTCAGATCAGAAGGAAAACCAAATGCATCTACTACCTGAGCTTTGACTTCCGATTAATAACTTTAAGGAACGTCCAGGAAACTAGTAGAAAAGAGTATGGGAATTCCCGTCAGCCTGACCTGAGTCTGAATTCTAGTTCCATCTCTTCCATGCTCCTGCTTAGATTTTACGTAAGTAACTTTTCCTTGTTTCCCTCACCTGTACTGGGGTGGGGGCGGGGGGGGCGGGATTAAATACATGATCTAACTAGAGCCCTTCTATGCCTGATATGCCTGATACAGTACTGCCCCTAAATTCAAGTCTTCTCCTTCCAGTTTCTCTGCCCTCCCCCCTTCTCTTTACCCCCTTCCCTCCCCCCCCCTTTTGAGTGAAGGGATTCTTTTCTGAAAGTGCAAATTGGGAAGTCCATTTTGCTATCCGTCTTATGGAGGAAGATGGGGTACCCTTGTCTGCCTCGTTTGTTCTCTTTGAGCTAATAGTTAAATGCCTCCCATTTTCTATCAAATAATAAAAAAAAAGAGTGAATCAGACACAGAGGAAGAAAAGCACACTCCACAGAAAACAACAGTTCTTTGCAACAGCGAACCAACTAGGAGCGTTCCCTGCTCCGCATCCGCACTTTTAAGGCCGCGCCCCAAGCAGCAGGTGTTAGCTGTTACTCTCATTAATTTCACAGCACCACCCAGCACCCTCGGGTCTCCATGCTGGCTCCGCACGGGCTGCTAATTGCTTTACCCTGAGGAAGGGGAACATCCCTACCCACGTCGCCCACCACTCGGCCTTACCTTTCACCTGAAGGGACCCGTGAAGTAAAGGGATTTAGAAGAAAACAGAGAAAGGATAGTTTATTTTTTTCCTCTTTTCCTAGGGCCACGCAGGTAAACTACTTCCCATAAGGCAATGTGCCTGTGAGAGAGGGAGACCCGGGTAACAGGTGTACTGATTTATGTTCAGTCTGTGCTCTTCAAAATGGGGGCAAAGTTCAAGGTGAAATGAGCAATGACTGATCACCCCAAGAGAAGAGTACATGAAAGAGGTTCTCAAAGAACAGAATAGTTCTCTATGGGTTGTGAGGAAAAAATATCCATCGATTGGAAAATACTTAGTATTTACTTTAAATAGAATGAATGACATTTCCCCAGTATTCCTGAAGTAAGTTGTTTTCCAATCTCCTCCACACGGGCAGTATTTCTCACCAAATCTTGGAAACCATCATGACTTACTTGATGATGCTCTCTGGAATATGGATGCAGTCCATTGGGATCAGCGCACTGAGTTCTGATAAGCTATTGACATATTTAATTTTACTGCTGAATTTTGAACTAAAAAAGAGAGAGAGAAAAGATATCATTAGTGTCTACTTCATTCCTTCCAAGCGTGTTGCCTCTTCTTGAAAATCCTGAAAAACTTAACACATTGGCCCAGCTCTTACTAAGAAGGCTGCACATTTGAGTGGGTACAATATGCCACATGCCGTTTTAAGTGGTTTATATGTATTAACTCACTTGTTTCTTCTTAAGCTAATGAGCTGGCTTATTATTCTCTCTTTTTTAAAAGAGGCTTCTAGTGTTCTTTTTAAAATATATTCTAAGTAAACTCTATACTACACGTGGGGCTGGAACTCACAACCCTGAAATCAAAGGTTGCACACTCTATTAACTAGCCTTCCAGGCACCCTCATTATTCTCTCTTTTTTTAAAGTTTATTTATTTATTTTGAGAGGTGGGGAGGGGTAGAGAGAAAAAGAGAAAGAATCCCAAGCAGGCTTCACACTGTCAGCACAAAGCCCGACTTGGGGCTCAAACTCACAAACTGTGAGATCATGATCTGAGCTGAGGTCAAGAGTCAGACACTTAATGGACTGAACCACCCAGGTACCTCTAAGTATTCTTTTTTTTTTTTTTAAGGATAAGGAAACTCGACACACAGAGAGTTAAGTCTTTGCCTAAGGTCTCGCCTTAGGTATATGGGAGAGCCTGGATTCAAACCAAAGAAGAGAGTACACTATTTTTTTAAGGTTTTATTTTAATGCCAGTTAGTTAACATAGTGTTATATTAGTTTCAGGTGTATAATATAGCGATTCAACACTTCCATACATCACCTGAGCTCACACACGTGCCCTCCTTAAACCCCATCACCTAGTCGCCCATCCCCCTCAGAGTCTACACGTGTGCCGGCACATCACGTGGCCTCTCAGTGATTTCTGCCACTCTCCACAGTCATTGGTTTGTGTTTTGTTTGGCTTTGCTTGTTTCTTTGTTCTTCACAAACAAAAAATTCTTGTCATTAATTCATTCAGACTCTTCCAAGGTTGATCTATTTTATTTTATTTTTTATGTTTTTGCATGTTTATTTATTTCAGGTGAGAGAGAGAGCCATAGAGAGCAGCCGGGGGGGGGGGGGGGGGGGGGGGCAGAGAATCCCAAGCAAGCTCTGGGCTATCAGCCCACACTCTACCTCACAAACTGTGAGATCATGACCTGAACCAAAATCAGGGTCAGATGCTTAAATGATTGAGTCATTCAGGCACCCTGAGGCTGATCAATTTTAAAAGTATATGTGGGACACCTGGGTGGCTCAGCTGGTTGGGCGTCCAGCTTTGGCTCAGGTCACGATCTCGAGGCTCATGAGTCCAAGCCCCACGTTGGACTCCCTGCTGTCAGCACAGAGCCTGCTTCAGATCCTGTTCCCCTCTCCCTGCCCCTCCCCTGCTTGTGCTGTCTCAAAAATAAATAAAACATTAACTTCTTAAACTACATGTAAACTCATTTTCCTCTTAATGTTTTAGTTTAAAAAAATTTTTTTTTAGTTTTTTCTTTTTTTAAGTTTTAGCTAGAGCGTTTGTTCCAGATGGACCTAAACCATATTCCAGTAACTGGATCTGAATTAGAAACAGCTTTCATCGATACGTTATCATGCTAGATGTGTGTAAATGCATATAAGACAACAAGAAAGGATACTGTTGGAACTGATCAAGGAATGTGCCTCTGGGGAAAGGAGTTCGCAACAGAAACTCGTCATTGTGGAAGGAAGAACTTGGTCTTATGGGTAAGGTTTGGATGTTTTACAAGGAGAGAGCTTTTGTGTATTATTGGTGTAATTGCAAACTAATTTTTAAAATGTGTCATTCCACTTGAAAGGGAACTTAACTGAGCATTGAACTTTCTGACGGTTTCTGATAGAAAGACCTCCCCAGTCTACAGATCACGCTGAGCCATCTGCCAATTGTACTGGCTTCTGTTCAACTACTGTGCATTCTAGAAGGAAGGTTTTGCAGGGTCATTTCTCTGTACTATTATCTTGCACGTTTTACTTGCACTCTGACCCTGGGTCACTGGCTGTGACTTGTGAATACCTTGTGTCTCCATAGAATCACTTCTCGTCCTCCTGGCAAGTCTTGGGTGGGCCACACTACCAATAATATGCTACATGAGGCCTCTTCGTACCCCTGGACTTTCTGGGCTAAGTTCAGGTTTTGATTAAAGATCGAGTGGGTGGAGGGGAAGCCTCCAGCTCCAAGGTTATGTTCACTAGAGCCTACAGTTCTCTATACACACCATGTTGTCCCTTTCTTGGTGCGTTTGGACCTGTTCTTTCTACCTGGTCTCAGCTAGTCCATCCTATGGGTTCTTCAAAACTCACCTTGAAGGCTCATTCTTCTGGAATACCTCTCTTGACGCAGGCTCTCGGCCTCTACTCTGCCTGTTATTATCCCAAATTCACCCTCACGGTGAATCACCCCCACTGGGCTTCAGTTGTATCCTCTATTTTCCTTGCTTACTTGTCTGTGTCAGCGGCTGCGCTTCTCAATCTCCACCTAACCCAGTACTTGCCATAGACAATTCATTAAAAAAAAAAAAAGAATTTATGGGGCGCCCGGGTGGCTCAGTCAGTTGAGCGTCCAGCTTTGGCTCAGGTCATGATCTCACGGCTGGTGGGTTCGAGCCCCGCATCCAGCTCTGTGCTGACAGCTCAGAGCCTGGAACCTGCTTCAGATTCTGTGTCTCCCTCTCTCTCTGCCCCTCCCCGGCTCGCACTGTGTCTCTCTGTCTCTCAAAAGTAAATAAAAAACATTTTAAAAAATTAAAAAAAAAGAATTTTCCATCTACCTTTATCATAGGTTATCCTTTAGCAGCAAAAGGACCTATCATACTTTTTAGTGACCTCTTTTTTCAGGTCTAACAATTGGTGACACTGAGATAGGCTGAGTCAGAGGGGGATCTTTAAAGAGGGAGGGTCTCACATGAAGAGACTGTAGGATGTAATGTTGAAGTCCTTGGAATGTGTTTTCTTTACAACTAGGCAGACAACTGGGTTCAAAGCCTGAGCAGATCATTTATTGGTTATATTACATTAGACCTGGGGTTGGCAAACCATACCTGTGGGCCAAAGCCAGCTTGTTAACTGTTTTTACAGTCCTCCAGCTAGGAATGTTTTTTACATTTTGTAAATATTTGAAAAAAAAATTTGAAAAAAATATTGAAAAAAAACCCAATATTTGGTGACATGAAAACATTTTTAAGAACTTCAATTTCAGGGGCGCCTGGGTGGCTCAGTCAGTTAAGCATCTGGCTTCAGCTCAGGTCATGATCTCACAGTTCGTGGGTTCAAGCCCCACGTCGGGCTCCGTGCTAACAGCTCAGAGCCTGGAGCCTGCTTTGGATTCTGTGTCTCCCTCTCTCTCTGACCCTTTCCTGCTCATGCTGCCTCTGTGTCTCAAAAATAAATAAATAAATAAAAACATTAAAAAATTTTTTTAAAAAGTTCAATTTCAGTGTTCACATATCAAGTTTGATTGACAGACAGTCACCCTTACTTATTTACATATTGTCTGTGACTGCTTTGGACCGGTCAAGGCAGAGTTGAGCAGATGTGACTGAGACCAGATGGTCCACATAACCTAAAATATTTACTGTTTGATCATTTACAGAATGGGCTGGCTTGGTTTTGCTTTAGACAATTTGTTTGACCTCATTGAACCTCAGGGATTTTTCCTATATGAGGGAAACAGTGAACAGCACCTCCCTCAGAGGACTCATATTACAATTAAATGAAATAATGCCTATACATACTCAGTAAATGTAAGCCATTATTTTCTGTAATTACCACAATACTCTTTGCTGTAATTTTATTATTATATTGAAACTCACTTCAATAAAGGATGTTAAATTATAATTATTTTTCAGTATTCTTACAGTAACAAAATTTTGTTATTTACCAAGAAACTTATTTGTTTTATAACTATAAACCCAAATGATTGAACAAATATCAGTGAATGAATAAGAACAACATTTACTTTTTTCACTCATTAAATTAAAAAAAGTTTTTAAAAGATTCTATTTTTAAGTAATCTTTATATCCAATGTGGGGGTAAACTTATAAACCCAAGCCTGAGTCACATCCTCCACCAACTGAACCAGCCAGACACCCCACCATTAAACTTTTTATAAGCTCCTCAGTGTACATTGATTCCTACTTCCTTATCAAAGCATTTTCATTTTTTTGTTTGTTTATTTTTATTTTTGAGAAAGAAAGAGAACGTATGGTGGGGGGTGGGGGCAGAGAGAGAAGGAGAGAAGATCTGAAGCAGGCTCCAGGCTCCATGCCGACAGCAGAGAGTCCAGCGTGGGGCTCGAACTCATGAACTGTGAGCTCGTGACCTAAGCCAAAGTCAGATGTTTAACCTAAGCCATCCAGGTGCCCCAAAGTATTTTCTATCAGTAAAATAAGTGGCTTCTGTATACCTTAAATTTTTCATATTATTATTTTTTAAAGCAATTTAACATAGTATGGTAAAGAACTCAACTTTGCCAGAGGAAAACTAGGTGGAAAGATGGCACTCGATGGTTGGAAATAGGAGGTAGAAATGCTACATACATGTAAGTGAATGCTTACAAAAAAGGTAGAATCAGGAAAGCGCAGTAGATGTCTATGTAAAAAATAAATACATAAAGGTTTTTAACCTTTACGGTTTCTTTTTTCCTGTCCAGAAGTGATCAGAATGTTTCTTAGAAATCCATCAATGACTTTGAGTCAGAAATCTTTCAATTCATCTTATCTGCATCCTAATGGTAGGTAAGACTGTATTTTATTTTAAAGCTCTCTAGGAAATACATACTGTCCCTTTCATTTAACTGTTTCAAGTCTCACTATATGATGAGGCATGTTTTATTTTTCTTTGTATCCCCAAAATGTCAGGTTATATAGAAACTAACACGACATACTTTGTGAATAAATATTCACTGAACTGAACTGAACTGAAACCAAGAATCCTCATGAGCCATCAAAAAAAAGCTCTCAAAATGATTGTCCAGACCCTTTCCCCAAGTTTGGTCACCTATATGATATTTTTTCAGAAGAAACAGAACAATTAAGGCAAAACATCGCTCCTGTTTCTGTCCTTGGTTTGTCTTTATTTTCTACTGTTGTGTTATGATACCTTTTCCATTCTCTACAAAATACCAAATCACTTTAAAAATATTTTTAGTGTTTATTTAATTTTGAGAGAGACAGAGCAGGAGTAGGGGAGGAGCAGAGAGAGAGGTGACACAGAATCTGACACAGGCTCCAGGCTCTGCAGGGCTCTAACCCATGAACCGTGAGATCATGACCTGAGCCGAAGTCGGACGCTTAACCAACTGAGTCACCCAAGCGCCCCAACAAAATACCAATTCACTTTAAAAGTATTACCTACTCCCTCTGTGCTGTGGCACAGAAACCCTGACAGCTCCTTCTCTGTGTTACAGGGAGCAACAGAGAGGTCATGTTTCATAACCGTGGGGAAAAGCAGTCATTATAAAATAATATTCACTCTTAATTAGGGTCCTTGCTACATAGTCCAAAATAGCTTTCCAGGAAAGGCAGCGGCAAAATATGTCTTCCCAAATACTCTCTCTGTTCGTGAATTCTTGTTGATAGGACAATGAACACACATTTTGAAAAACTACTGATAGAGCTTTGACTATAATGACAACCATACCTTATAAAAGGACGTGTCACTGCAAGGACTGTCCTGATGAACCAAGATGGATGAACAATGATGAAGGATTTCAAATTCTTTCGCAACCTATTTACAAAAAAGAAAAAAAAATTACTCCTAACCCATTTTCAGTAGGAGTTAGAACAGAAAGTATATTCCCAAATAAGAGTATTATAATATTAGAGAGTTCTAGGTAAGTTTTTATTATCTGATGGGAAGAAATTGAATGACCATGATTAATAAAAAATTTTCTTATTAAAATTTTGTTAATGTTTATTGATTTTTGAGAGACACAGTGTGAATGGGGGAGGGACAGAGAGAGAGGGAGACACAGAATCGGAAGCAGGCTCCAGGCTCTGAGCTGTCAGCACAGCGCCCGACATGGGGCTCAGACTCATGAACCGCGAGATCATGACCTGAGCCAAAGTCGATGCTGAACCAGCTGAGCCACCCAGGTGCCCCACCATCCCCCCAGATTATTTTGAGGTATAATTTGTAACTTGTATGAGTCCAACCTCATTTCCCCATAGGAATAATGTAAAGCACTGTGGTTGTATTTCTGGAGTAAATCTATGACCACCATGGTGTGTTGTTGCACAACAATGCTTTTCAGTTTCACCAGCACTATCTTTACTATTTTGAAAAGAACACATTCTTACTAGCAACTCGGCCAATTTATCTGACATACTAAGCCTTGGTTTCCTCTTCTGTATGATGAAACAAGTAACAGTGTATCATGTGCTGTTTGACCTTCGAATGCGCATTTTAACATTCTTGATACTCAGGCTTGTTTGGAAGCATTAGCAGTACTACTTTGTGAATGTTTAGATCATGAAATGGATCTTAGTTAACCAAACAGGGCACGCGCATGTCGTCATGCACAGAGCCACACCTAAGGGGATGCTACACTTCGGTGCCCTTAACAGGTTTTGTTCTATTCAAACCAGCATGGATGGAAGTAAAGTATCGTGGGAAAAAAGTGCACCAAGGGACCAAATGGGCTAGTGGTTAACTTGGATTACCAGTGAACGATGAAATGCAAACACAACAGTTGCCCAAATCAACAGTCCCAGTGCACGTAACCAGCATCAAAATCACATAAGACCAGCAAAGAATCAAGGATACTCCAGGAGCGCCCGGGTGGTTCTGTTGGTTAAGCGTTTGACTTTTGATTGGCTCAGGTCATGATCTCATGGTTCGTGGGTTTGAGCCCCGCGTTGCGCACTGTAGAGACTGCTTGGGACTCTCTCTCCGCCCTTCCCTGCATGCAACCTCTCTCTCTCAAAATAAATAAACTTAAAAAAAAATCATAGACACTCTGGTTTATCAGCACAAACTGCCCCTTCACGTGGCAATGGCATATGCGTAGTTTGGAACAGACTTGGTCACCAGGTTTTTTTAAAATTTATTAATAGTTTATTACTAAGTTGGTTTCCATATAACACTCAGTGCTCTTCCCCACAAGTGCCCCTCTCCATGACCCTCACCCCCTTTCCCCTTCCCCCCTCCCTCTTCAGCCCTCAGTTTGTTCTCAGGATTCAAAGGTCTCTCATGATTTGCCTCACTCCCTCTCCCCAGCTCTTTCTCCCCCTTTTTCCCCTTCCCATGGTCCCCAATTAGGTTTCTCCTGCTAGACCTATGAGTGACAACATATGGTATCTGTCCTTCTCTGCCTGACTTCACTTAGCATGACTCTCTCTAGGTCCATCCATTTTGCTACAAATGGCCAGACTTCATTTTTTCTCAATGCCATGTTGTATTCCATTGTATATATATATATCACATCTGATCCACTCATCAGGTGATGGACATTTAGGCTCTTTCCATGATTTGGCTATTGTTGAAAGTACTGCTATGAACATTGGGGTACATGTGCCCCTATGCATCAGCACTTCTGTATCCCCTGGGTAAATCCCCAGCAGTGCTATTGCTGGGTCATAAGGGGAGTTTTACTGATAGTTTTTTGAGGAACCTCCACACTGTTTTCCAGGGCGGTTGTGCCAGTTTACATTCCCACCAACAGTGTAGGAGGGTCACCAGGTTTGAGATGATAACATCTAGCAAAACCTAGGGGAGCTTCCCTTTATTTCAGATTTGGGGCAGCAAGTGACACTTTTATTAATATTTCTATCGTTTCCTAACTCTGCATAATTCAATGTTCCCAAAATGTGGTCACAGTTTTGGTAGATGAAAGGGAATTAGAAATGGGAGTTGCTGAGGAAGTCAAAACAGGAATTTAATAATGGCGCCCACGTACCGTCTGTCAATCATCTGGTAGCATTTCTTCATCCAGCCCAGCCCAGGCATCTTGCGCCTGGGGGTTGCACCGTTCAAGTACACAATCATATAGTCTTCAGCTACCATCAGCTCTAACGTGCTTATTACATATCTGATCAGAGGAAGGAAGAGAGAGGTTTTCATTTCCCACATGAAACAATTTATCTTATTTACACCATAATTATAAGACATTTAAATTACAGAGTGCATGACACTTAAGAATTGCTGTGCATATTACCTCTTTACCTTGAAAAGAATGCAGTTTCCTAAGATTATTTCTCTGAGAGTGAGTATTGCTCATTTATTTGCATGGTTATCTTGTTTTTATCTTTTTTTTTTTTTAATGCAGGTCCACTAAAGAAATATGTAGGTTAGAACCTGAATTTCAAAAAATGTCAACAACATTACCATATACCAAAGGCACACATGAATGATATAAAATGAAGCCACGTTACGGGGGGAACAAAATTGCACTTTATCCAAAAGAAATGTTACGGAATTTTAGAGCACAGGCAAGACTGTGTTCGTTTTATTTTCACATCACTCGACTGCCAAGAGTTCTTTTAAAGGTTTTAGCCTCTTGAGCAATATTCCTTGACAGAGATTTCATTGACTTTTCATCAGAGGCTTAGACTACTCTACATCATCTATTTCCTCTTATTAAAGATGCTCTATTGGCCATGCCACAGACATCCACTCAAAGCACTTTGTCATAAATGTCACTCACAGGAAAAGATTTTCCATGACATAGTGGTAATCCGCCCGACTGCTGTCTGGCAGAAAACAGGCAGCAAACACAATGATTGCATTTAGGCCATCCCCATAGTATCCTGGGGGACAAACAAAAAGACAATTGTGACCAACTGAAAGCTCTTAACAAGATATTAACCTAAAGGGCAAATCTGAAAGCTTCGGCAAGTATGTGTACATAAATGTAACAGATCTTTAGGTATTATATAGACTACACTTCTATAAGTATATACACATAACCCTATTTTCAGTGGTTATGATATAAAGCATAATATATGTATATTTATATGCAGCCTTAAATACATAGCATGAATGTGTTTGCATAATTGGCATATCCATTTATTACGGATGATTATATGTGTTGTGCATAGTCATGAATGGGGTATATAAATATTCAGCTTAGCAAAGGATGGGAGTTTTGACTTGCAGGTTTCTAATTTATATAATGCTTCTGCTCTTTAATGGCTAAGAGGCTTGACTTGATCCTTTTTAGTTGTTTTTTAAGACTCCATTAAAGGAAAAATCTAGTCACGGAACTGCAGTGCAATCAGACTCACATACCCCAGTGACCAAATACTAGTAGGTTAACAAGCAAAACACCTTTATTTTGATTTTGTGGACTGGTTCACTGGCCTGTAGTGTCCCTGGGGTCTTTAGATTCAACAGACGGTGCAGGGACACATGGAAAGTTCTGACCAGGCCTAGAGTCACTGAGCACAGAGCCTCGTCTTTTTAAAAAAGAACAAATTCATGTCAACAATAGCCAAACATGGAAAAAGCCTAAATGTCCATCACCTGATGAGTGGATCAAGAAGACGTGGTATATATACACAATGGAGTACTACATGGCAATGAGGAAGAATGAAATCTGGCCATTTGTAGGAAAGTGGATGGACCTTGAGGGTGTCATGCTAAGCGAAATAAGTCAGGCAGAGAAGGACAGATACCATATGTTTTCACTCATAGGTCTAACAGGAGAA